>RXPK01004495.1:0-52238 GCA_004143645.1 Protaetia brevitarsis
TGTGTATTAATTGCTATATATGTTTTTATTAGGTACAATTAACAAATATTTTAGTTTTTTTTAAGTACGTTATATATTATTGATTATAAACAGTATTTTAAATAAATAAAGCCGGGCGTTTTGGTTTATTTGCGTGGACCTGCATGTATACTTGATTTATAAGGCTTTTGCCTTTTAACGCGTTAAATGCAAGCACCTGTATTCAAGCTGAGTGCTTTTTTACGCGGAAGTATTTTAGTTTTATTCATGTTCCCATGTGTATAAGGCTCAGGTACACAAGCAATAGTGAACAAAAGTGAATATTTTTCGTGCGAGGTTAAAGAAATTCAGAGATAATTGAATTTTTCGGTTAATGCTGATTTACGTATAAGGCAAGGGGCTTACAGCAATAATATAGTGTTGAAGGTTTTAAACTGTTATACACGGGATAAAACGATCTTGTTGTTTCAACCGTTTTTCATGCATTTGGTTACAGTTACTAAATTATTACTTATTCAATCAAACAAATAATTTGGTTAGATTTATTTGAAGCTAGCGCATCAGTATTTATTAATTTAACTAAATATTTACATGGAAGTACAAATAGGAGTCATCGCCATTGAAAGGACGATTTCTTTAACGGCACACTAGAGCGTTAGGATGGTGAAATGATCGTTGAACAGGTGGCCATGGCAAAACATTGGCGCTTGCTTCTTGGAGAAAGTCCATAGTTCGACGAGCAATATGGGGACGTGCGTTGTCTTGCTGAAAGAGGATGTGTGAATGGCCACCTAGATAAGGCAGTAAAATAGTTTGGAATACATCATCAAGATAACGCGCACCTGCCATACTGTCTCGAATAAAGAGAAGTGGTGATCGGCTACCACAGGCAATAACCACCAAACCATTACTCCAAAAGTCCTTGTCGCTCTCCACGCCAGCTGTTACCTAAATTTCTGGCACCGAAAGTGACGGTAGAATACCGAGAAAAATCGTGAGGCAAGAAATCACAAATAAAAACAGAAAAGGTGATGCACTTCCGCTTTACAAACCTTCGAATAAGTGGGTTGATATTTGGCAATCATGCAACACAACCCAAGATGGATAAAATTTCGGCGCCACCTGCTTAGGTTACTTACCCTGTCATGCCCCTAAGATAAGCAGGAATCCACGGTGTTAAATAAAAGTCGGGGGTAAAGCGGGTTGCAAATGTTTACACACAAAGAAATAAAAGAATGAGTTTACTGACAAAGCAAATATAATTTTTAATGCGAAATTTGACATATAAACAAACAAATAAAGGTATTGCAGATTGACAAATAGAAGATAATTAATACTCAAAGGAGCAATGTTGTTGTCGAATTGACATTAAATACGGTAAAAAAATGACAGGTTGTCCTAAGATAGGACACGAATGCCAAACGCTATGGCCAACGCGAACCGCTCACATGGACTTGTATAAACAAAATTTCTTAGATTATAAATTGATTGAAATGTTACGGTTACCAAAACACAAAAATGAATTAAATATTTGAATGGTGAAAGGTGAATAAACACCTGTATATCCAATCCGATATTTCAAGTCGGATGGTGTTTGACAATTGATTCAAATTAAGTGAGTAAAGGGAACAAAGAAGTAAATGAAAAAGTGATGAATATCCGAATTGACCCTCCGATTCTAGGCACAACATATAAAATTTACTTTACTACCTTAAATACAAAAAAAAAAAACTAAATGATCGGGGGTGATTTCCTATTATAATCGCGGAAAGGTTACAAATAAAAAAAAGAAAGAGAACGTGCACTTAGTTTGCCCTCGGTCAGTTGGTAGCGGGGCGCAGAGATCCTCTCCTATGGGGACTGACAGATTATGGCCTCTGGGCTGACTCGGTAATACCCAAAGCAGATGGTCCACTGAGTTTCTAAAGGAGGTAGGTTCTCCGAAGGACTGAAAAAGTCGCAGAAGTCCTCAGCCACACGTGGGTGTTCAAAAGTTCACACAAAGCGATGGGAAGATTCCAAAATTAAAATTAAAGGGGGGTAAAAAGATCTCTAAAAACACAGAAACCCCAAAATTAGTGATTTAAAGGAAATGACAAGATCTGCTTACCGTTAAATAACGAGGTCTTACAACGAAGAGAAGAAATAGACAGATATGGCGTTGCAGACGCGTGGCTCTCAAATTAAATCCCAGAATTTTGGACTCATCGGCCGTGATAATCACGAAGTTTCCACTTCAAACACAAACGAAGATACGGCCAATGATTAATTCAAGCAATCTTCCAATAAAATCCACAGATGTGTGAAAATATCCAAAATTTCCAAAGATAGGAAGATGTACTCGTAGAACGCGTCTAAACAACAACCAAGAAAAATGGACAGGAAGCCGGAAGTAAGAATACGTCACGCAACCAATCAGAAGACAGATAAATAAAACGAGTAAAAAGACATGGAGCTGCCCTCTAACGTCGAAAAGATGTAAACATAGAAAAAAGTGATCTGAATAGAACGTTCAAACAAACAGATCTAACCTTACCAAAAAGAAAACGTCAACACAAATCTGACTTAACACTGGAATTGAAGGGATTTACTAAAATTGAAAGAAATTAAACGAAAATCTAAGACCGTATTAAGTATAAGAAACTATCTGTAAGTAAATGAGAATTAAAAGATACAAATTCTAGTTAGGCCGCACCAACAGGGGAAAGAAAACACAATTTGAAAGCCAAAAATTCATCATCCTGATGCATGCCTAGACAGAATCGCAGTTCATCGCTGAAGACAATATGCCATTCTGCTTCACAATAAATATAAAATATTTGTTAACAATTGTGTTTTTAAAATGTATTGTGCCTGTCCTATGTGTTGTTTTTAATAATCTTTTTTTTTTTAAATTCAAACTGAATACTAAATAGATAATTATGACTAAATTAAACCAATTGTTTAATTGTAAAATGTGGACATTTAAGTTAATTATAAAATAGGAGTTGACCTTTGAAAAAGACCGAAGCGGTGGAAACGTCAGGGAAGAGGAAAAAAATGATTTATTGAAATTAAAGAAAATTGGAGCCACTAATTCTTACGATTTTTATTTACTATTTATTTAATTTATCAATGCTAAAACGATTTTTTCTAAATTACTTAACTTGCTTCCTGCCATTCGTACATAGTCTCTGTCAGATTTTGAAAATCTCACATTTATTACTATTTTATGCACAATACTAACACAATATTTTGTTCAAGATACTGTAATTATAACCTGCATGAAATATAGCACGAGTTTTCTCACTTCTAATAGTATAGCAATAAAAACCTACAGCCGGAAAAATTCTGTGCGTATATTCACTGAGGATATTTATTATTACACATATTATTTCTTCACGCAATCATATTGTAGGAATGGAAGGGCAATCAGGCAATACGTGGAAGAAATGGCCTGAGAGATACGTATGTAGGGAATTGTGTGCACACAGTAAACCCCGTCTGTGTCTTTTTATTGTCGGCGTTTTGTAGCACGTATTATCGACAAACGAGGAAATCGTGATTGCAATGTCGCCAACATTATGACCATTGCGTATATACAGTCTGGTCCTGCATTGAGTTTACGTGAGATATTTTTTTACAACAAAGAGGTATTCCTAGGCGACCATTACGTTTTTAAAGGAAATGAACCTACGGGGGAAAAATAAAGCAAAAGAAAGGGAGGGTTTAAAAAAGCAAAACCATGAGTCCACCAATCTTGGATAGCGGACACCATTCCCTTTGTGTTGTACGTTATTAATAACGTATACGTTATCAACAAATATAACATATTTACGTTATTTTAGTCTGAAGTGGTATGATAGTGAAGTGGTATCCGATAAGTGTACGTTATAAAATAACATGCATGTTATTTACAGTACGTTATGTGGAATAAAATAATGCCATACAATCCCTTGCAGTTATACAAATAACAGGAATGTTATGAACAAAAGTGAAGTTAAAGTTTATTGAATTGTCAATGGAAACGAGTTGATTTCTGAAAATGAATAATAATTTCAAGAGGTTGTTGGTTTTTGATTTATTAGAACAACTTTTAGCTGTTAACAATAACACTAACTGTGAAATAGGCAATCAGAAGGTACATGACATAAAAAGGTTATTTGTGTTTTTGTAGAAATAATTCTGTAAAATCATTTGAAATACTTCTTAACATTTTCGTAAAATTATTTGTCTTAGGATACGGTGCTCACATAACAAATACAACTACTCATTCATACATCAATAAAGACAAATAGTACACTGAGAAATTGAAATATCTTTGTCATTTAAAAGGAATTGCATTAAATCAAAAGATTTTGCGTTTTCTATATGGCCAACATGATTTGGTGTTTCCTTGAAAAGGAATATAATTTTAAATTCACGCATTTCTTCGGAAATAATATATTTTTCGTTGAAACAATTTATTTTTTTAAGTGAAAGATATTGATAGTTGATTCAAGTCCTCTTTATTTTGAACTTGAAAACTATGCAGATTGGCAGAAATATATAAACTATAAAATTTATTCATTTTAGACGTAAGCGTAAACACAACAAAAAGCCGTGATCATTTTTAATCGAAATGAAAATGAATTATCACCAAAAGCCTATGCACTAATTTGCTACTATGTTATACATCGTTGAAAAGCTCTCTTTAAATGCTACCGAATTAACTCAAAATTCAATATGGCCGCCATATGAAAAACAAAAGATAACGCTAATAACTTGAAAACAAATGACAATCGGGGATTTCTCTTTACACCAAAAAGATTCTCTTAGAAAAGCGTTTGAATAATGTAAAGTTTTGAAAGCGGTCACATTAAGGATTATAGAATTATTGAGAAAAATTGAAATCGATAAATTTTGATTTTTCCAAAATATCTTGAAATTTAAAAAAGTTAGGGTAAATTTGAAACGATATGTGTTGAGATTATTGAATTCCGCAAAACATTTCCCATTTAACCGTTTCCCTATCTCTTCTAATAACCGAGATGCCAATGGTGAGTGTCGAAATGTGGACACACTGTATAAATTGAAAAATGCCTGGTTTATTTCATTACATTGCGATAAAAATCAAATTTTTCAAGCCGTATCACTTGTTGCACAGATTAAAAAGTAATTTGGGGAACAGGATAAAAATAAAACGATAAATTGCGAATACATAGACCTGAAACACGCCTCGTTTATCATTATTATGGGTATTGTAAATTGTGCCTCTTTTCGACAGCTGAGGTGGGTGCGAATAACATGTGAATATCCAGTTTTCTAGACGGGCTATTATCGTATCATTTTTTTGATTTATGCTTCCGGTAGAGTGACATATGAATATATAAAATAAAATCATTCCATTCTAACCTTTTAACCTATATTTTGACGCATTTAAATAAATTAAACATAGGTACAGCCATGGATAAAAGAAAATAAGTCTTATTGTCTTTTTTGTTTATTTCTGTTATGTTTTTGCAGTTGGTTGTAATTGTTTTGAAATACTTATATTCTTTTATTGGTTTTGTCGTTTCTGCACTGACAATAAGTATATGCTGTAGTTAGATACAGTTACTTACCACATCAACAGTTTGATTGCGATTATTCCACAAGAATTTGTCAGGTATGTACGCTGTATAATAACCTAATAACCGTTAATAAGAGCACTATTTACAGTAAGAACTTGCATTCAGGAAACTGGGTTTAGTTGCAGGTATTAATTAAGGAGAATAGTTGCAAGTAAAACTTTATCTATTGTAAATGATGTTTTATCAAGTAAACACTTTACTTAACCCATTTTTCTCAGTGCACTATTTTCTCCATTATTTTAGATATATTTGATATCTGTGCTATCGGTCGATAGTTTTGAAAATCTGATCTGGGACCCTTTTTTTATGAACAGGCTTTATGAAGGTATACTTCAATGGATCTGGAAACTTTCCCTTTTGCAGTGATAGATTGATAACACACTGAGAAAAATGTGCTAAGTAAAGTGTTTACTTGATAAAAAATTATTTACAATAGATAAAGTTTTACTTGGAACTATTCTCGTTAATTAATACCTGCAACTAAACCCAGTTTCCTGAATGCAAGTTGTTACTGTAAATAGTGTTTTTATTAACGGCTATTACACAGCGTACTTGACTAATTTGTGGTAAGTAAAGTATTACTTATTGCTACTGGTACTATATTTAACTACAGCACATGGTTAGTAGAAGTAACAACAATGCTGATCGCTATTAAACTCATGTATTTTCTTAAATAGGTAACAACTTGCCACAACTATGATTATTTGAGTTTTTCTGCCACCCCGTGATTGTTTTACTATTCCTGATTGGTTAATGCGGCGGATTAATAAAATAGTCCCCGAGACTGCTACGCGCGCAAGCGCTGGCTAGCGTCAAGTAAGAGTTACGGACGTGGGAAAAGGCGCTCAACTTAGATACTAATTAAATCATATTAGATATATATTATCTAATTTAATCTTTAAACTATCATTTTAAATAGGTCCATACCTACTTAATATGTATGCATATTTTACCCATTTTATATTATTCGTTCTACGCACCAAATGTACAAAAGCAAAAATTCAATCTTTTTTTCTTATATGAAATAAATATTTACAGAAATACAAAGCAAAATATTCTTGCAGAGTTATGAAAAATTTATTGAGAAAATATTTGCAATAAAATATTATTAATGCTACATAACATATATATTTTTTAAATGTTTTCCTAATTAATTAATTAAATAATATACATTTATGATTATTAATTTTTTTTCTCAGTGCATAACTAAGCGGAGTCCGTGTTTTTCAAGCTATTAATCATGTCTACCACCTCGGCCGGACCATATCTTTGACACTAGCTTATATAATCTTATTCGTAGGAGTTCTTCATATTTTATTAGGTCGTTTTTATTGGGTCTGTGTCGGGTGCCACTCTATTTTTTATTACTTCGTCAAAGGTAGGTTTTTCGTCTTCACTTCCGGTTTTCACGTTCTGAATTGCCGCGATGTCATCACCCTTTCTTCCTTTATACAGCTCTTTGAAATAGTTAACCAATCTTATGCTTTCTATTGATTGGCTTATTTTTTCCATTTTTTATTATTTAATAGCCGAATAAGCCCTTGTTATCTTTGCTTTTCGTTTCCATTTCATCCATATAATTTTTCTTACCTATTGTTGTTGTTTGGCTCTACATATTTTCGTTCCTCTTTGTATTCATTCAATCCTTCTTGACTTTTCGCCCTTATCCATTTCTCCCGCGCTTTCCAATAAAATATCCAAAATACATCATAATTACCTTATTTGTTATTTACTGGAAAATAAATACTTCAAAACTTCATTCTACGGCAATTACACCATACACTTGACCCAGATTCGTTTCGCATCAACCTTCATATACACTTCTCTCTTTTTCCGAGAATTCAAATGCGAAAACTGAATTAAAAACGAAAAAAAAAAAAAAAATAGAAAAACATCTCTCCTTCCTTAAACCTTCCAACGGCATCATGACAATGTAAAGCGAACAGGTGCGATCTGAGTCCCGCTAATGGTCCAGGCAACCTCGTCATCACTCAAGTCACGAAGTTGCGCAACAGTTTTCCACTTTTCGCAACCGTACGCGGCTCGAATCACCAGGCGTTAAGAAGTCCCAAACGGTCTTTACGCAAGACGTATTTGATTTTTTCCTCGGCATCTTACGCTTACGTTGTACGTACCGAATGAGAAGATGGGATTGGCGTTATGTATCAGGCGAAACGTAATTTTATTTTAATTAAATTTTAAAGCGACCGCGCACCTAACCGCCAGCGTCCGAGAACGTCGGTTGTGTGCTAGTAATTATGGACGGGAATTTTTAATAAAGTTGCTTGTGATGCGGATAAGATAATTGGGAGGTGGGCGGGGATTTGGCGAAATGTTAGTTTAAGCTAGTGTGCGGATTCGCGCTGGTGTTATTATTAGATACGCGGTGCGAAGTGTAAATTGAAAAAAGTAGCGTTCACGTAAATTTGAAGTAATGATGTATAGTTGCTGTCTGATTAACCGAGTTTTATGTCAGATGAGGAGATAATAATAAAATGGAAGAATAATTGAATGAGAATTTAAGATGAAAATCTCATTACTAACGTGGAGATATTTGCTAAATTGTCGATATGAAACTACAATATGTATCTATAAAGGATAACAATAATTCTAAGACGACTTTAAGCCACTATACATGCGTTAATTAACTAACGCTAATTAATAATTAGGTCACGCTAAAAACGTATGTAACACTCAGTTGATATTAGCATACATATGAGGAGCAAACTTTCAAAAGGAATATTATCCAATTAATTCAGCTACTGACTTATAGGTGGTGTTGCGTGCTTCAATACTATATCCACACGTTACCAAATCTATGGCGTTCAAAAAAAATTTTATCCCATATAAAATAAATGTCAAAATATTGCAATTTTTTCAAAAGGATTATTATCCTAAAGTTTCTTTTCAAATGGAATTTTATTTTTTTGTTTACATAAAATACTGACGAAAATCAGCTCGTTTATTCTTTGAAGTGTATTTACCGAATTAAGATGGATTTAGATGGTGTTTTAGTAAGCGAAGCAAATGAAGGAAGTCGAAAAAGGAAGAAGAAAACAACAAAAAAAAAGAAAGCAAAGCAATTAAGGTAATAGGACGTAATAATTTGTAATTTGTAACCCTACTTTTTTTATATTTTAGATATTTCGATCATTTTCCGAATTTGGAAAACTTTGAACGTCCCTGCACACATAATGGGCCTACATATAAATGTTTTAAAAATAAGAAGGCGCGATATAATTACTGCAAGAAATAACATTTTTCAAACTGTGGATAAGCATGTTCAAGACAGAAGATTATCGTATTTCTGTAAAGTTTCTGATCCAAAGAGGCACAGGGAAAAATATAAAGCCAATTGCCGAAATCAACAACATGTTTTATCGGCAAAATACCAAATGGTTACGGAAAATGGGGAAACCTACAGAGTGTGCCAAAAAATGTTTTTAAAATGTTTTGTAATTTCTTCAAAACGGTTGCATACGATTACAAAGAATATAAGATTTGGACATGACATAAAGGAGAGAAGAGGAGAGACAGGCGTTCAAAAAAGAATAATGAAAAAAAGAGAAGAGGTTAAAAAGTTTATTGAAAGCTTCGTGCCACAGAAATCATTACAATCGCAAGAAATCGAAAAGATTGTATTTGCCTGCCCATTTAAATATAAGAAAATTGTGGAATTTGTACAATTCCATTGTTTGCTGAAAATCACAGGGTAAAATATAGTTTCTTTTATAAGATCTTTTCTGTTGATTTTAACATTGGCTTCGGGTCACCAGCGTCGGATGTTTGTAGTTTCTGTTTTAAAAAGAAAAATGAACTAAAGAATTGCACTGAATTACAAAAGTTAATTTGATGACAGAGTTAAGACTACACAAATTGAGAGCAAAACAATTTCACTTATTGATGAATAAAAATGAAGAAATAGTGAGGTATTTTGCTTCGACCTACAGCAGGTTCAAAAATCTGCCTAAACTGCCTGTGGAGAAGCATATTTACTTAAGGCAGCTTTCCTTCTATAATTTTGTATTACGGATGTCGCAACTTCGTCTCCCTTTTTTACACCTGGACTGAAACCAAGCCGCTAGAGGAGCAAATGAAATTGGATCTGCCATTACAAGTTTCTTAAAATCCCATACTTTTTCGGATAATTCAAAGTGTTACGTTTATTTGCAGGACGGGTGTGCAGGCAAAATAAAAAACTCATTTGTTATGTATGCTCTGGCCTTTTGGCTGTCAAAAAGTGCTCCTGTGACATTACAAAGAACTTACAGTTACGTTTCCGGTTAGAGGCACTCCTTTCTGCCAGCGGATCGGTGTTTGGACGTCTTGAAAAGAAGCTTAAGAAAATAGAAGTGATATTGATTCTGAAGAGTACATGGAAATTATAAACAGTGGAACTGTAAAACAGCTAGGAATAGATTGGACAATCAAAGATTTAAGGCTCTTAATGAAGTTTGAAAAAGTTAAAAGGTATGAAAGACATGAAAAGAATTATATTAAGAAAAGATTCTAAGGGAGTTGTTAAAACAAAAATGCAACCATATTACAGAAACGACGACTTATCTAAAAGTTTTGAAATTATAACAAAAAAAGGTAAAGTTTTAAAGGACTTGAATGTAAAAGAAAAGGTATTGAAAAACCCAGTAAAGAGAAAAATTAAAAAACCTCAAAACTTTGCTGTTATTATACGACGAAAATTGGCAGCGAGAAGAAAAACTTATTTTTTTTAAAGAATTACTATTGGATGAACCACACTTAGACTGCTCCACCGGCCAAGAAGGGAATGAACCTTGTGATTGCAATGAGGATGATGGTTGTGTTTTTATATAACAATTAAAATTAATATTGTTTCCTAAAAATAATAAAATAATAAAATGACTGAAAATAGGAATAATACAAAATAAATTTATTATTATAAATTTATTTTGTATTATTCCTATTTTCAGTCAATTAGTATGTAACACTTTTTTTCATAAAGATTATTTCAAAAAGAATTTTATCCAACATTTTTGATTCAAATAGATTTTAATTACCATTTTTTTTCCAAAAGGAATTTTATCCTAAATAATTAATAAATTAATCAGATTTGTAAATGAACTACATCTCTTATTTTTGGCATTTGGCTTTACGAAAGTGTGTATTACATATATCACTTTAAAAATTTTATTTGCATTATTTAGTTTTGCAGCAATCACAAAACAGCTCTTTTCTCCAATCCTTGAAAAAGGGATAATATTCCTTTTGAAAGTTTGCTCCTCATATGTATTGCTATGATATCTAAGGTATGGAATCTATTTGATAATCATTTACAACAAGGTTCTAAACTAAAGGAACAAGTAATTCAAAAGTGAGGCGTGTACTCAGTTGCCTACTTTACAGGCGAATTATGAATTTGTTAAAGATAGTTATTTAAAATAGACAACATTAGCATTAGATGCTATATATGTATTGCTGTGTTTCATAAGAGGGAAACCACCAACCATATTGAAATGCAGTTACTATTTTATGTACACACCTGTTTGTAAGTCCAGTATAATTTGGATTAATTCACACTAGTAGTCATGGAAGTTGAATATAATTTATCGTCTGACAACTGTACGATAGCCTGGTATCCGAGGTATCTATTTTGATTGAATGGGGAGTGACCTAATGTAATTCGTTGTGAGAAAATGATGAAAATTCCTGGTGACGAGGTTGTTGATAAAAAAGCTGCTAGAGAGATTTTTTTTCAAGTGTAATAAGTTAAGTGGTTTTTCTTGTCTTACGTCTGGTATTGAAGGGGATCTTCTATTCAAATTCTTGTAATTACTCTATTCTGGAAATGTACAGAAGAAACGTGAGGATTGTTCGACATTATAAGAAATTTTGCTGTATCTACTACACCTGGGTGTTTGTTCTCCGTGGGAGTGTGCATGTGTTTGCTGTTCCGAGTCTAATCATACATCCTGAATGTAACGAAGGAGGTCTGTTTCCTGAATTTTCCTGCTACCGATGTTATTCCTCCTGGTCTGGCCCTTTTAGCTGTATATACGAGCGAATCTGGATTGTCACTACAAGGAAATCACATTTGGAAGTATTCTGATGTCCGTGTAAACCGGTAAACGAGGTATTTGGTCAAAACATTGTTTAAATTTTTGTATAAATGAATTTATAACGTCTATAGTGTTTTGAGGTTATTATTACTTCGTATGTGATTTAAAATTCAGAACTTTCATAAGTTGGCAAACGTGGTTGGTGGTATTCAATTCTCTTATGATAGCGCGGGAGATTTTAAAAGTTCATATTTGAATAAAAAGAGTCTTAATTATACTGGATAATTGATAATACTTGTTTGAATATTTCCAATAACTGTACTCACCTTGAGAGTAAGAGTTCTCATGCTATTTATATGTCTTTGATATAAACTTAATAATAAATTATATAACTTATTAATGATTACACTGTTTTATTAACGGAAGTTCATTTGATACATTGAATTATTAAGAGTTAAATTATAAATTCAGTATTTAACAAAGTAAGGGCATAATAATAAACAAGTTGGTGATTTAGGAGAACCGAGGCGTACAGCCGTCAGCGCAGCGGGTTGCTAACTGTAAAGAATAATAAAGGTAAACTAGTCATTGGTTAGTAAAAGGGGGATCATTAGTGCGCATGATCTGGAGCAGTAAATTTCAGATATCTTGGACGTGTACGGGATTACATAGCCATCTAGTGGATTGAGTTTGCATTGTGTTTATCATTGTAGGAAGGTATCTGCAAAGAAAAGCAGATCTAATTTAAAAGTTATTTATTTATTTTTCCTTTTGCTTGTTAAAGCATATAGCCGGGAAATCACAATAGTATGTATGTATGTAATAGAAGGGTGGTATTACACTGCGACCTAAAAGATCTGTTGTGTCCCCTATTCTTGCTGGTTTACAGCTGGCCTTCCAATCCTATTCCTTTTAGAAAGTGTAGGATGTCAGAGGGCCCCAGTCTAGGTAAGTCTCCCTCTTCGATTTCACATGCACCCAGGTACAATGCCCTCGGGTTGCACAGTGCTACGCAGTTTGAGAGGAGGTGGATGGATGTTTCATCCTGTTCCCCACAAAATCTGCATTCAGGTTTTTTTCCAATCCAAGCTTACTCAGGTGTCCTTTCAGTCTACAATGGCCCGAAAGTATTCCTGTTAGTATGCGAACATTGATCTTACTCAGGTTGATGCATTCTGTAAACCTCTTCTGGTTATAAGTTCCCAGAAGAATTTTACTTTGCCTCATTCCCTGGAGATTTTCCCAGTAACTGGATTTCCTCTGCTCCATTTTCATTTTTAGTTTCTTCAGTATTGTACTGCTACTTAACCCGCAAAAGGGTTCAGGCCTACGAAAGGCATTCCAGACCCTTTTTTGCGAGGTTATCCGTTATTTCGTTTCCTTCCACTCCTGTGTGACCTGGAACCCACAGGAGGGTTACTTTATTTCTTTTGCCTAGCTCATTTAGTTTCCCTAGGCATTCCCAGACCATCTTGGAGCTGATTTCATATGAGTTCAGCGCCTTGATGGCTGCTTGACTATCAGACACGATGATAATCTCCTGCTTCCGATAGTTCCTATCCATAATGAACTGAACACATCTTCCAATAGCGTGTATTTCCGCCTGAATATACTTGGGTATTTTCCAAGCTTTCGAAATATGTAGTTCTAGGCCCATATATTCCTATTCCAGTTTCTTCTGCCGTTTTGGAGCCATCAGTGTACCATTTGGTGGCATTTCTATTCAAGTTCAAGATGGTGTTATGATCCCACTCGCTCCTGTTACTTAGCTTTATGGTGAATTCTTTCACAAAGCTAAATTTTTTTAACATATCATCCCGGGGCATATTCCAGGTTTGATCACCGTCAAGAGATTGAGGCCTATGCCTAATCATTCCTTCCTTGACCATTCTTAGTGCGGTTCTTTTCGCCACACCCTCTACTACTATGTGGAGGGAGGCAAGATCCGATACTACTTCAATAACTGCTGTTGGGCAGGTTCTCATAGCCTAGATGCTAAATATTGCCTTTATGTAATGTAAACTGTATTTTATATGTTAATTCAAACTGACCTGGTATCTTTTTATGTTTGTGTATATTTTTTCCTCGGAGAGATTTTTCAGTCTTCGGGGTGTTTTTATTTTAACGTTTGGCGTATTGCCCCCAAACTAGAAAATAACGGTATTTTAATGTCGGTTAGCGATATCTTTCAAAATTCAGGGTGGACGACCTGTAGCGATAACAATTGAAAGCTGTTAACTGAAATATTGGTTTGAATCCTCATTCTGTTGGTGGCTATCAGAGACCACGGTTGTCTTATTTTCCTATAACGATTTTTATGCCACAATTTTAAAAAAAATTATCAAAATTCCAAGAAGTATTACCTAAAAAAGTATCGATACAACTCCTGTTTATGTAATCCTTATCGAATACCTGCATTTTGCCAAGGAAATATCCTATAAAAATTTCCCACGAAGAGTCCCCGACCAGATTGCCTTTCCATGCCATTGACCGAGACCGGGGGCCCGTTCCATTAGAAACTCCATTCCAGTACAAGAGTTTGCCAAGCGTCGTGTCCTTCTCAAGTTAGTATTCCATAGAATTACCACAGCTAAAACAGAGAGGAATTATTTCAGTTTCCTATCAAATTTAAACAGAAACTTATATTTTTTTATAATTTATTTTCACTATACGATAATTTGGGGTTAGATTTATACCGACCGCCATTTAAGTTGGTTTTTTTGGAATTTTAATATTTAAGGGTTGTAAATAAATATCACTGAGTTTGATCTGTGATAAAATAGCTATCTTTAACAAATATCGATAATCATTTGCTTTAAAAAAATAGTATTTGCTGTTTACCGGTAGATGGCGCCGTATTTTATTTGAAATTTAGTTTATTATATGACATTTCCATAACCTCATTTAGTCTTTAAAAATGCAAGGAAGGAAAGTTCGAACAAGTATTTTGTATTTAAAAGATTGTCTTATATAGTATTTTACTGATTCCAATATACGTACCTTGTGATCAAAGAGTCTCAATGATGATGAAACATAGCATTTGGGTAAATAAATAAAGATTTAAGCTTGTTTTGGTTTGCAACGTTGTTTTTATTTGAACAGTTAGTGCTTTACATCGATTTTCGATATTTACCTATTTCAAATTTTAATAAACCGAGAAGGGGCTTTGAGGGTGCGCCCGTTAGGTGAGAAAATTGCCTATTCGTTAATAAGCGTCCGGAGTACGATTCTGACAGACGATCTGGTCCCCTTTGAAGCGTCCCGTGCCACCTAGCAGGTAGGAAGTCACTTTCCACAGTTTTCTTTCACTTATTAGAGAGGTCGCTGGGTGTATTGAAACCACTATTTTAATTTAATTTGATTTTATTAAAAAAAATAAATAAATAAATAAATCGTAAGCGGACAAGCTAAATAAAAATAATATAAATTGAATATAATCAGACCTATTATTTGTTTTCTTTTCCTCTTTTTTATATAGGTAATTTAACTTAATATTTAATAATCCAAAATGTAAAAATACTTCTACCAACTAGCGGTAAATAGATACATTTTAACCGTTTTCAAATTCCTTTTGTTTATTTTATTGAGTTGAGCTGGATGTTACAATATATCCCGTAAAAACTGTGTTCGCGTCATATTTTTCTTCACTACCCAGCTACGCGGCAACTTTTTTCTTTTGCTGTACCTTTAAGTGGAGCAGTGGAAAGTTTAGGATGAATTATGTAATTATTTAGCTTTCTATAAATAAATTGTCGGAGGAATTGCACTGGTTCGCGCTTTTGAGGACTATAAACTGGTCGAAACAAAGCGTGTATTAACATGTCCCTGTGGATCTGCGAAAATTAAACGAATCTCATTCTTTTTCACGGTTCAAGGCAAAACATACCATGACCAAGCATTTAACGTGCCACAAATTGATTTCATGTATTTTCGAGCAGAGTTTGACGAATGCACAGCGGCGCATTTGTATCGGCGATACGTTTGCGCCACAGGTGATATGACAGGAGGAGGGTAGAAATTATATCTGTATACGGTAGCATGTCCTGATGTCTGTTTGTGAATCGATTACGAAGAAGTGATTTTTACCGTTCAAAATTGCAAAAGCGAAATTGCGACTGCATTTGAAGTGGTATCACTTTTTCCTTAAATGAAAATATCATGATTAGCTTGGTATTCATCATGAGGATTTAGTACTATTAAAAAAAATACTATATACTACACTATATATTTATAGTAAAATTTTACTAAGTTGTATATGTTAGACATCATTGAATTAGTGAAACTGTGCTTATCCACGACATACTTTTAGTATGTAGGAAAATACTACGAGCAGAATAACGGAACAGCAATAGGAAGCCCTTTATCTCCAGTAATAGCCAACTTGTTCATGGAAGCTTTTGAAGAAGCCCTAGGTTCCAGCGATATGAAACCCAAGTGTTGGCTGCGATATGTCGACGATACTTTTGTAATATGGCACACGGCGAAGAAAAACTACAACAGTTCTTGGAACACATGAACTCACAGCACCCAGCCATCAAGTTTACCATGGAGAAAGAACAAAATGGAAATCTCCCTTTCTTGGATGTTATCGTTAAGAAAACAAAAGAGGGAATGCTACAGCACGCAGTATTTAGAAAGAAGACGCACACCGATAGATATCTGCATGCAAGATCTCACCATCATCCGATGCAGAAGAAGACATTAATACAAACATTACTATCCAGAGCCGAAACCATCAGTGACGAACAACATCTTACCAGTGCAAAGATACATTTGGAGAAAGCACTAAAGAAGAATGGTTACACTGATATCGTCATAAGGAGAGCCACTAAAAAGAAGACGACACTGGAGACAACTACAGAACCACGAAGAGGGATCGCGTGTTTACCTTACATAGCAGGAGTCACCGAAAAAATAGGTCGAATTTTGAGGAAACGTAACGTACAAGTACGCTTCGGGACTGCAATGTCAATCCAGCAGTATCTACCGACCGCAAAGGATAAGATACCCAAGGGGCGCACAGAAGGTATCTACAAGATAACATGCCAATGCGGACAGTGCTACGTCGAACTACAGGAAGAGCCATCGACATAAGAATAAAAGAACACGAGAGGGACGCAAGATTAAGAAGGACCGAGCAATCAGCGGTGGCAGAACACATGCACGACACCGGACACAAAAATGGATTTCAAGAATGTAAAAGTAACTAAACTAACTACCACCAAGAACTACGGGAAAAGACTCATCAGGGAAGCCATAGAAATAGAGAAGAATAAAACCGTTAACAGAGAAGAAGGGTACCACCTTAGCAACACGTGGAAGAGCCTACTACGAACCGTCACGGTCAATGGAGCGGAAACTACACGGTTGGATGCACCAGGGGCGTATATAAGAAGAATGTCGGACCATTCAGTTATCCTGAAGAAGCTATCAGTATGAACAGCGAAACGTCGGACGAAAGTTTTGACACACCGCAAGAAGCTGTTAGTTATAGTTACACCGGCCGTGAAAGCCTACGCAGTGTTATCTTGTCAAATTGTTTTTCAACGTTTATGATATCGGTTGGCGTTCTCTAATTTTTGTGATACCCACACACTACCCATATTTGAATTTATGCGCAGCAGACATTGCAAAAAATTGGGTAATTAAAATCGTAAATCGTCGCCTTATCCTTACTCAAGCTCAGGAAAAAAAAAACGTATTCAATAAACAATTATTTATCAACGTCGAAAGCCCTAAAAGCGCATAAGTACATATAGGAGTTAATTACGAACTATAACAGCGGGAGATGAAATATAGTGTACTGCGTGAAAATAAGCCACAGAAATATCGTCAGATCCTCATTCCAGCACAAAAAGTCATACTAGAAATGCGTGCACAGCGCAATCTGTATACCTGTTAATTTAATAAAGACGTGCGAGCAGCACGTTAGGTGGTAAGTTAGTGGTGTGCGCGGTAGGTAGAAGCCCAAAATGCTATTAATATTACGTTGTCTGTTTTAATTATCCTAGAACATTATTGCGTTTCCTACTAGTACCCCTGTACACGTATTCAACGCTAAATATATTAGGTACAAACAGGTTATCGTAGATGAGCACAAAATAATACTAAATCTACAAAATTTACAAAGTAGGTTTTTGTTGTTGGTTATTAATAATAACGAATTATTGTTAATAATTACAAATTTGTGCTAGTAGTATGAGTCAATGTTAGGTAACATGTACTTCTTTTCCATCAAAAATATAATAATCTAACAGTGGAACTTGGCAAACTGTAAACTGCGAATTCTAATGAAACTTGGCTAGTTTGTAGACACCATGAAATGTTACTCAAGGACACTTTCTGTTGCTATGGAATTTAACTTTAGGGGGTGTAATTTGCTTTTGAAATCTGCTCCAAATTTCGTTAACCCAAAATAACTTTTAAACAGTGAGATAGAAATGGAAGATTTGAAGCTATACAGGGTGTATCAGATATAGAGGTAAATATACAGTTTTACATCTAATACTCCACTGCCTTGTGAAGCAAGTGCAGTGGCAGAGGTTCTGCGGAAGCAATGACCCGTATACATATGAGGGTTTTCTAAATTTAAAAATTCAGCGATTTTCTTAGGCACACTACTAAAGGTACTATGCCCAACTGGCTGCTTCGTTATTTTACCATTACGCACACTTAAAAGTAATCGTGATTGATCTGCAGGTCTCATTTGTAGATATTTCCGGATAATTGTAATCCAGTGTCGATCCACCAGTACAAAATTTCTTGAAACTCCAGTTTTTGTTTTGGGAATATTTACCACAATAATATCACCTCTGTTATCTGCGTCAGAAATAGTCATTCTTCTTAATTCGTCAGTTCTACAAGCATCCGCAACGCCCATGATTAAGGCAGCCTATAATTACATGATGTAAAAGTAATTTACATAATAAATTCCAAACAGTGGCAAGTGCTTCTTTACGAATTTCAGGGTGGTGTGCACGACAGATTATTATCAATGTCTGTGATATCATTCGATATATTGTATAGAAATCTTTATAATAGATATTTATGATGTTAAATTAGTTTTATTGACTATCACTTTTTGAGAAGCAACGCTGACTTGACAGTTTTCAAAAAATATTTGACAAATTAAGCCTACACTATCTATCATGTCACTCACAGGTACGTCTTTATTATTTTTAGACATTTAATTAGTTAAAATTGGAAAGGCTGGGAAAAAATCGTATTCAAACTACGTAAGGAAAGTGCTATTGCAGGCTTTGGGCAATTACAAACCTCGCCTTCGGCTCTGTTTGTAGTATTTGCCTGCGGCCTGCAATACAGCACTTTCCTGTCTTGGTTTGAAATATACTACCCTAACAGCCAGAAATATTACATAGATATTTTCAAAAATATATTTTATAAATATTTTTCGTGAGAGGTTTTTGAATATATTTTTCATATTTTTTTTTCTAAATATAGATAAAATATTCAATTAAAATACTTATTCCATATTTTAAAATTAATGTAAGCGCAATATTTTTTTCTAAAATATTTGTAAAATATTATTTATATGAAAATTGAGATTTTTTATGCAATCTATTTAATTTGTCAAAATGAACTAAAATTGTTCTTGGTTATTTAGAATGTATAACGTCGATAACGAAAAGTTGAAACATACATAGAGTTGTATAAAAGGCAAGAACTTGCACCATAGAACACATAAGAACACCCACCATACAAGTTAATAATCAATAATTCTGGCATCTTTTAAGGCATACTGAAGCTTTATCAAATTAATCACTATTTTTTAATGAAGTGTTCTAAATAAAAAACAAACGTATTTATTATCATTTTATTTGAATAAGCCAATAAAAATGAAAAATACTCATTTTTAAGTCTAGCCTTGGCTGGTGCCAGGTACAACCCTAGGGCTTTTTTCATATCTTCGGTAGTGGCGCTCTCATGGCGTTTCCTTGTGGCCTCTAAAACAATGCCAATTGTATTAGATCATACCAAGAATAAAACATCGTACAACATTATCAACACCTACTAATACATTTGGAGCATTTACAATAATTGGAGTGGTAGCTACATTCTAATACTTACGATACTTATTTTTACTTTATTTCATAATATTTGAAAACATTCTACGTACAAACAATAAAACAACATAACGTACTCTAACCTCTATTTGAAGTTATGACGCTTATCTACCGAGATGAATCTCTTAAGCAAATCAACTAGCAATTTATCTGGTAGATGCAGTACATATATGATGCATAAAATTCCTACAATTATATTATTAAACGATTTCTGTACATAGCGATATTAAGCATTCCAATTATCTTATAAATGCCATGACATGTTCAAAGTTTTGCTTACCTCGTAGTCACCACAAAAACTAAAACACACCCCGCAACAATTAATTACACAGTTAACTCTAATCTGCCCTAATCGTATACTATTGTAAACTATAACATGTAACGGACAAACGAATGAAAACGTTGATGATACGCACGTGCGCGTACGCATTCTATGTACCTAATCCATAGACGCATAAACAATACTAAATCATATAACACCGGCACCGTAATGAATAGAGGTGTTGTGTTGACGTTCGCAGCTTACAAATATTGCAAATAATAAATACAAAACGCAGATATATTAATAGAAAAGTTACAGCGCTGAACTTAGATACTAATTAAATCATATTAGATATATATTATCTAATTTAATCTTTAAACTATCATATTAAATAGGTACATATCTACTTAATATGTATGCATATTTCACCCATTTTATATTATTCGTCCTACGCACCAAATGTACAAAAACAAAAATTAAATCTTTTTTTTATATGAAATAAATATTTACAGAAATACAAAGCAAAATATTCTTACAGAGTTATGAAAAAATATATTGAGAAACATTTGCAATAAATATTATTAATGCTACATAACATATATTTTTTAAATGTTTTCCTAATATATTTTCTATAATATATTAATATAACTAATATTCAAGAAAGATTTAATATTTTTTAAATATTTATAAAATATGAAATAAATATAGTTGGTCACTGGGGTAATTTTAAACCAATGCATGTATTTTCCTGTGTGCACAAGTTGTATAACAAAAATGTAAGTCTTATGAATTTGCTATCGCTTTACCACTTTTCTGTCATCTACTAGCGTACTTAATAACTATATACTTTGACAAATACTACAGCGGCATCTATAAAACACAGGAAGTAGCGTAAATGGTTGGATTAAAGGAATACTTCCAATTTAAATTGATCACTGCACATTGTAGCTATTTACGTACAGAGGGAAGTTGTAGGCATCGAAGTGAAGCATGCCTTGGGTTGTTTAAATCGTTACGGCGATGCCGCAAAAGAGGTCGCTCTTAGCGAATCAATATATCGTAATTTCATTTAAAATACGGCGATTTCAGAAATAAATTCGTTCGCGGTTCGTGGCGATGAGTTGTGAGAAAATGTTTGCTTTTACGACTTGTACAATTTAGAAACCAATTTCAAGTTTTGCTGCGAAATATTTAAGGTTCAACGTTTTACCCATCCATCGCATAAATATTTCAAGTCGACAACCAATATTCATCCTATAAAATAGTTTTTTTTCCATATTATACATGGAATATCACCAGCAGGGGATTCCTCTATAACTCATAAACAGTGACAGATAGCAAAAAAGTTTTTATAAATTGTTGTAGGATTATGACTTTTTATAACGTAAAATTATCTGGAATTGTACAGGGTGTTTCGTAACCCCTCGGTACAACCTTCAACTTTCTTCTTTTAAATACAATACCTCCAATATTATTGCATTTTTAAAAGCGTCAGTGAATTTTAAAAAATACGATATAACATTTTTTAGCTCTAAACTCATTAATTTCCAAGATATCTTCGATTTTCTAAAAACATATGTTGCTTTTTGGGAAAAGCGATTATAATTTAATTACCACTTAGACTAAGTGAATCGAATTTTGAAATATCATAATACGGATCTACTTATACATGTAGGTGTGCGTATAGTTGCTATTTTAATATACTGGGTGTTCAAAAACGTCACTAAAGTACAAAAACAGTCAACTTCAAATGGGTATGTCTTTTTTATTTTAAATAGAACACCCGCATATGTTTAGATCATTGAATTCCTATTAATAAGTGCTTTGATTTTTGTTAAGAATACTCTATGCCTATCTCTTTTGTTTTAGAGTTATTATACTTTTTATTAATTTTTCATTGTTGCAATGATATTTGTAATCTTAGTAGGCAATGATTGTAAAAATGAAGGCCAAAAAATAAATAACTAATCACAAAAACATTAAAAATACATACAAATACAAAAAATACGCTTACAACTATAAACACACCTGCAGGTATAAGTAAGTCCGTATTAAGATATTTCAAAATTTGAAATACCAAACAAATCAGATTTTCAGTAAACAACCTTCGATTGTTATCGCTATCAGGCAGGCCAACTTCAATTTTGAAAGATATCGCTAAACCGACATTAAGATACCGTTATTTTCTCTAGTTTGAGGGGAATACGACAAAAGTTACCAAATAGACATCCCGAAGAATGAAAAAATCTCTCCGAGCAAAATATAACACGAACACATAAAATATACCAGGTAAGCTTGAATTAACATGGAAAATAAAGTTTACATTATAATTAAGACAGCATTTGGGTTTATCTGATATTCCCCTCTTATAACATATGTATAAACATATTTTTTTATTGAAATCTCGCATAACCGAAATACATACAGTTACGGAGAAATGTCATACGCATATTCTTTCATAATAAAATTAACAGAACATTTCAATTAAAATGTTGCATAACTTTAATTTTTGTTATTTCTCAATATTTCCTAAATAGTGAGTTTTTCATTGCTTTTTTACAACATAATACTGAAAAATAAATTGGAATTAACTCTTGTCTGCGATTGTATATCTCGACACTAATATTAGATCTCTCTTATATTTTTAATAGTAAAAAAATTAGAACACTGAATAGTTGAAATGAATGCAGTAGGTGTTGCAGAAATCAAGGCATCCTCATAAATCTGATAATGCCATCGGTAAATATGGGGACAATTTTGTGTTTCAGCACGATAACTGTCCGATGCAGAAATCGCAAATTGTGCAAGAATGGATACGGTCCGCAAACATTTATTTAACAAGCATTGACCTGCCCTCTAAATAGTCCGGACTTAAGTCCTATTGAAAATGTTTGAGCTGCATTAAAGCAGAAAATATATTTATACATATATAAAGACTTTATTCTAGAAAATGCAGATAAACTATGAGACACTTCCAGTAAGTAATCGAAAATTATGGGGACTGGAGACACTGGATGCTTCAAGATTGAAGAAATGAATTTATGCAAATGTTTAATTAGATAAAACATAAAGTAATTTATAGTGAGAACATTTTGTTATTACAGTATCACATGTGTATATGTATGATACGTTACTAGTAAAGTATGTCCTTGCATTTACTATTGAAAACTATATATTTTATTTATATTGAAATTCACTTATTGCTAAATGATACAATTAAAAAATTACGAAAATGAAAGAAAGAAACTTGTCTATCCACTATATTCCATAATGGCCGTATATAATGGAAATACGGTATTCTAATAAATCAATAAGAACATTCAGAAACAGAAAATCTATTTTACCAAGGAATACATGAAAATATTATTTCAACGCGTGCTTATTTATGTCTTGATAACAAAAACTAAATTATAAAAACAAGAAATCCCCGTGTGGATAATACACAAACGAATTCATACGTACATCTGTTTACACTGATAAGCCGCAGTCGTAGTAAAAGCTATAGTCCATCCTAAATGCGCTCGCCACATACATTTTCACATAGGTCGTTAACTTTTTTTTTGATAGGAGCTGTTCCTTGCAAAAAACTATGTAGTTATTGCTTCGTGATTCGTTGACTTAGAGATATAGTAACTTGGCATGTGCTTCGTAGTATGTATTATGATTGCTGCTACTCAAACAGAGCCTTTTTGATACAGAAAAAGATTTTACGTATAATTAATAAACTCGAGTACAATTCAGTCTTGCACAGGATTTTTCAAACAAACTAATAGTTTAACTGCATATTATTTACAACAATTTAGAATATAATTGCCTAAGGGTCTATAATAAATTGCCATCACATATTAAAATAACATAAAAATAAAACTGTAAAATGTTTCAGTTGTCTAAAAATTACGTATTCATTCAAATTATTGTTAGCAATATAGCCATGCAATATAGAAAAACTTCTAACCTCAAATACAGTGTTACTATAAAAGAAATTGACACCTTTAGTATTGTATAAAACAAAAGTTATTTATGATATCGACATGCATTTTGCGCTGTCAGGTTGAGGAACTGTAGAAGTTTCGATAGTACAGTTGGTTTTACTGCGCAAGCATAATAGCTACGATGGTGCAAACTCTACTGAGAAAGCATATTGCGTGTTTGAATTTGCCAACAAGAACTCCGCAACTGTTGCCCAACGACATTTTCTAACACGTTTTGGAAAACCACCATCTACTAGACAGTGGATCTACGATTGGTACAATAAATTTGAAACGACAGGGTGTTTATGTAAAGGCAAAGGCCGGGCAGACCTCGTGTGTCCGAAGAACAGTGGAACGTGTTTGTGCTGTTTACCAACGAAGTCCACAAATGTCAACAACACGTTCAAGTTTAGAACTACAAATTTCGCAACCAACTGTGTGGAAAATTTTACGTAAACGACTGAAACTGACGCCTTACAGATTGCAGTTGGCACAGCATCTACGTGAAGATGACCAGCTTAACCCTAAACCTACCAAGGTGTGCTTTTGAGGCACAATTGATTTTGAAATTGCTGGAATTTGTAAGTTAACTGCCCACAGACTGGAGGATTTTTGTATTCTCAAAATAAACTATTTAACACAGAATGACATAAAATTTTTTTAAAATATTTTTCCTATTTTACTAAAAAATTAAACATAATTTACCGACGTCTTACCAAGGTTGTCTTTGGGCACATACTGTTATTACTATAAATGCATTGCTACGTTATTTAAAACTAGGTATGTGGGTAAATCCCCCGTAATAAGATATGCTTTATATTCGGGACTTTCCCCTTGTATGTAAGAACTTCCAGTTGCATATGAAGGAATTCCCTAATGCGTTTGCTAAAACAGTCAGCTTACAAACTGCATTGCTATCAGTGTATTTTTGACTTTCCTAACGAACGCATTGGCCGTTTTAGGTGTCTATTGGTTAATTTTTTTTCTTTTTACCTAGTGGAGAGTATAGTATAGACCAGTAAGCAAAATAAAGTTTTGATTGACCCAGTAAAAATAGATTTGTTGTTTATGCTTATTTGGTTTGAAATTTATGCAGAAGTATGACCGATTGTTGACTGACCGACGCCGGCCACTAACTGAAAAGGAGTTGCTCGATGCATTGTACGAAGTGATGAGGATTTGGGAAGGATTAATGATGGTGAAGATGAAGAAGAGCCAAATGACGAAACCTCTTCTAGTGAAGCGGAGTATCAAGAAACTGGCGATGAAGAAAGCGATGAACAAGAAGAAGTGACGATAGTGATGCTAATGATGAACCGCCCAGCCATTCGCAAACTTTTATTGGAAAAATGTACCAGTGGAATGCCACGCCGATTGCCAAGGAAAAACACGTGCACACAACATAATTACAACAGCTTTGAACAAAGTGAAACTTACACCTGGAGTGCATGTTGATACTCCTTGTGACGAATTCAATTTGTTCTTTATGATAGGTTATTGGTATTGTGGTTACTTTCACTAATAAGGAGGCTGTTCGTATTCTTGGCATTTGTGGAAACCAGTTGACGACGTTGAAATCCATGCTTCTTGGGCCTTTTGATTACTGCTGAAGAAATAAACAAGGAATGGTGGACTATAATGAGCTATGGAATCCTTATATGGAAATCCTGTTTATCGAGCGTGTATGTCACGAAATAGATTTACTCAATTACTAAGATTTTATTCGTTTGACGATAAAGCGACAAAACCCTCCGAAGGCAAAAGGACAAGTTGGCACCAATTAGAGATCTGTGGGACCGTGTTAATACAAACTTGCTGAAATATTATCTTCCTGGCAGTAATCTAACCATCGATGAACAACTGGTGCCTTTAGAGGTCGTGTATCTTTGCCACAGTACCTGCCAAGCAAGCCAGATAAGTACGGTATGAAATTTGGTGGATATGCATAGTGGAACTAGTTATCCGTTGCGTGGTATACCGTACTTAGAAAAAGAAGTCTCAACAGAGCAGAAAACTTAGCACAAAAGGTGGTTGAAGACCTTTGTGAACCTTTTCTGAGACTAAAAGGATGTTACGTTCGACAACTCTTCACCAGCTACGAGCTTGCATCCAGTTTGCTTACCAAAGGCCTAACTGTGTAGGAACGCTCAGAAAAAATAAGCGCTGCATACCACCATTTTTTTACCTCACAGGCGACGGAATATTCAAAGCAACTTGTTTAGTTTTCAGAAGACAATGACTTTGTATCTTATATACCTAAGAAAAATCGCTTGTCATATTATTATCTACAATGCACAACGACTCCACCATTGATGAGGAAATAAAAATAAATCTGAAATCAATAAGTACTACAATTCCACGAAAGGAGGGGTGGATACACTTGATCAGATGGTACATACATATTCAGTGAAACGCAAAAACTAATAGGTGTCTTTGGTCTATTTTTTCAATATAATTGATGTGTGTGGAGTAGCTTCATTTGTCATTTGGAGAATATCCATCTGACTGCATATTCCAAAAACGAAGACTTCGCAAAATTTCTTACGAGAAATTAAACAGAATTAGTACTGGGGCAAATTAGACGTCGTGTTTGAGTGCTTGCATAAAAGTCATACTTCATTGATACAAATACGTTGAATCAAGTACCAACCACAGGGAGTCTTCGGCTCGAGAAGTAAGAAAACGAAAACGGTGCTATATTTGCCATCAAAGAAAAGCAGAATGTCAACACAGTTATTGATAAGTGTAAGCAACGGTTGTGGCTGAACATTCAGAGAGAAATACTCCGTCATAAATTGCAAACTACATAAATAACTTTCAAATATTTTACTATCTTGTACTATTTTTAATTATATCTTCTGACCACAATATTCTTTCTGTTTTTTATTACTGTATACCTACTACATGAAATAAATAATGCATATTTTCTATTATTTACATCAACAATGTGGTACAAATAGATGTGTGCCTGTGAGGCACACCTTGGTAGACACGGTTTAACGATAAAACGTGGTAGGCTGGGTTAACGTCAAATTTCTGCAATGTAATGAAGATGAGTTTTGCGAGCGGATAATTTTCAGTGACGAGTCAACGTTCCACATAAGTGACAAGGTGAATAAACACAACGTCCGAATATGGGGGACTGAACCTCCGAGAGTGGAGTGGTGGAGTATTTGCGTGATTCTCCAAAAGTGAATGTGTTCTGTGCTGTATCTCGCACAAAGGTGTATGGTCCTTTCTTTTTTTGAAGAAAACATAGTAACGGGAGCTATATATCATCAAATGTTGATCAATTGGTTGATGCCTCAACTGCATGAGGACGGGGGGAAACTTTATCTTCCAACAGGATGGAGCACCTCCTCACTGGCACCGTGTCGTTGGAAATTATCTGGACGAAACACTTCCACAGCGCTGGATAGGTCGTGCAACAGCTGACAACCGCGTTCTTGTATGGTGGCCACCAAGGAGCCCCGATCTTACACCGTGCGATTTTTTTCTATGGGGATTTGTGGAAGGCCTGGTTTACGTCCCTCCGCTTCCTAATGATTTAGATGAGTTAAAGCGACGCATCACGAGAGCTGTGGAAAGTGTCGATGCAAATATGTTACACCAGGTTTGGAATAAACTAGACTATCGCCTTGATGTGTGCTGTGTGACAGGAGGAGTCCATATTGAGTATCTGTGAGTTTCCAAAGTAAACTTTAAGAATCACTTTATAAAATGGTTTAAACGAATTCATAATAACGTTATTTAAGTTTTGGATTAATAAAACGTTAAAGGTGTCTATTTCTTTTGTAGTAACACTGTATATTTTTTGTTCTTTCTTTTGTAATGAAACATTGCAATAATAAAGCTATTCTATTCTATTCTGTGTTCTTAATATTGATAGAAAATTCAAAAAAGTGAGATATATTGTTAGTTCTATGATGTTGCGCAGACGAGAGAATTTTGGCTATAAAACTGAAAAGCTTGTAAGTAAGTGAACCTATGAAAGAAACGATAGGTCTAAGAAGGCAAGATTGTTTATGCACTTTCGACAGACCGTAAAATTTTGGAAGTAGCATTATAGCAATTGAGAAATCCGTATGTAGGATCAGATATAAATTCAGTACCTTTCGATTTTTTAGATCTTTTCTTTGTTGGTGTACAGTGGCGGCTCGTGGTCGGAAACGTAGGGTGTTCACAAAATTAAGAACATGCAAATTTTCAACTAAAATCCAATCATTTTTTTTTGTACATGTCTTCTTAAATTTTCTTGTAAAGTCTCTAAATTTGCCCTTTATAGTTGCGTCAATTTAAGTTCTGGCTTTGGCCTGCCCATACTTTTAACTTGAATTTTATGTTCATAACTAAACGAATTAAAATTGTCTGTCAAATATTGCACAGTAAAACTGTTCGCATCCATAGTTCTTATTATATATGTTTGTGTTTACTTACAGTACTACTTTGTTTGTTATGTGTGCATTTCATTATCTTTTTTACATACTGTATATTTCATTTCATTACTTTTTTTACGTACTATATATATTCTTTTTTGTTCGTCGGCTGCACCAAAGCGCATTAGTGGTGGCTTTGCTTTGTCGGTTTTTTTCAGAGGGATTTACGACGCGCGCCGTAGTTTTTAACTCGGCTGCGCTGTTGCCAATTTATTTTTGTTTTTCTCTAAAAAAATCAATTAATTATTATTTTATCTTGAGGAAATGTACGTTTTTTGGAACAGTTAAAGATTTACGAGTTTAAGTTTGTGATTTTATATGCGCGGGTTTAATAAACGTATTGCTGTAGATGAAAGTCTCAAACGAAAATTTAAATCAGTGTTTTAATAAAATAAGATAGTTTTTTTTTTAACAAATATATTGTCTAATTTCCTTTTTTTTACTAATATTTATAAATTAACACTAAGTATTTAAATTGTTACAACAATGATTATTGTGTTAATTTTATCAACTTTATTATCTACAATTCTTCGAAAATCTTTTTTATACGAAAACTAAAATATAAATATTAAATTTAATAGAGACCTGTATTAATTACCTCATCTAAACTGCACGAGTGTGATTAAACATTGAGCACTGGCTTAATATCAGCAACAAATTAATAGATTAATATATTAAAATTGTTTATTACTCCAAGCAAAAGAAAACAACACATGTGAGCTGCCTCGATATCTATCTATATCACAATGGCTCTCTCGCTCGCACGTACGCAAGCACAGAGCCAGAAAAACAAACAAAAAACCTGGAAACAATCCGTCCAATACGGAAAAATGTAGCATAGTTGAATAAATTAATATATGTTATATATTAGTCACGAAAATTCTGTTAAAACTTAAAGTATAAAGAAATACACCGTTATCCTAAATATCAAAACAACTTTCAAATGAAATAAATAACATTAATTAGAAATTTATTTAGATAATTGTTTTTTTTTTAAAATAAAAAACTACAGCAGTATGTTTTTAATAAATTAAAATAATTACGCACCCTTGTTTCATTATAAACTGTCACCAACCCCACAGTAACTAAGTTCTTATGGAGTTACGACTGTGAACGGTGAGTCTTCATAAACAAAACATCTATAATATATTTATCCGTAAAACACGATATCTGAACGTTGATGTCGATCGATTTGTTAACGTGACCCGAGAACGCCACGAAAGCGATCACAGAGGTCACACTCAATTGTGCACCGTTCATATGGAATTTGCCGTATCCTCCCACCTCCGCTACGTCTTTATGCGGCTAGGCATTGGATAAAAATCAACGTAGTCCCCGCCTACTCGGCGCAACGTGCTCCGTCGTCGCGTCGCCTTGCTCGCGATATACACACATATGTATACGAAAGGAACGTCGCGCTCGTTTATTCGTTTTCGCTGCGTTAATATTTCATGAATAATATTAAGATTCGAGTAATAGATTTTAATTAGTTTGTAATCGACGATTTGTTTAGGGGGTTCACGTGCTCATGTGCTCCTATACAGAAACTGCCACTGTTGGTTTAACCTCAACGTTGTGCAATCACGTACTTCTTGTCCAACGTAATAATATAGCATAATAATTACGTAGGTATGTTATGTCACTCCTATTATTATCTGTTCTATATAAAATGCTTGTGGAATTTTATGGCTTTATATGAAAGATAATTGCTACTTCATCAACAACGTTGCAACAATTTAATGTCTTTTTCAAGTTTTGAATAAATGAAAACAATTATTAAGTTACAACATAATGTTGCCAGTCAATATAGGTATACAATATATTAAAAGGTTGTAAGAGACGATATCACATTTAATATTACAAACAAGCATTTTTTTATTTTTTTATGTATTCATAAAATCTTCTACGGTTTCATATCTTTCGAGAGGCAGCCGATGTGATCATTATCAATTTCGCCGAACTACGCCGCTGATTAGATAAGCCCAGATGTGTACCTATTAATATACGTGTACGTTACAATTTATAATCAGTTTTGAAATAGCATTTTACTGTGATCAGATACCTCAGAATCAAGTAGATAACCAGTTTTTTCTGATACAAGGACTTCAGAATTGGGTGTGGTACTAATTGGTATGCCTTTTTAATTATTCTTTTCTTATTGTTCATTTATTGAGGTTAAAATTTCATGACTGTTGATGCATATTAATTTAGTTGGACTATAATCAATTTAAAATGGGAACTATTTTTTTAACGGGCAATTTAAATGCCTGTGTAGTAGCGGTGGGCGATTCGAATCTTTTTAGTCATTCGAATCCTAGTGACTCCTAAAATTAAAGATTCGTATAATACGATTCATACCGAAATATTGTAAAAAATTCATATAGATTTGTGATGATTTATGACTCTTTGTGATTAGAATTTTAATCACTCTTTGCACTTTATTCTAAGGATCTTGCAAAAAAAAAACGGTAAATTGAAATTTTCGCAAAATGAAACAAAGTGAAGCAATAATGGATTATTTTGTTTTATTATTTGTTAATAACAAAAGGAAAACCTCAAAATTTCATCAAAGGTTAAACACAAAATTGTCTTGATGAATACAGGCACATACATAAATAATATACATAGATATAAGATATTAGTAGACATTCAATCTTTTATATTAAAATTAAGAAAAAGCAGATACGATAGGGCTTTTGCGTTTTAGGAAAACCGCATTTTTTTCAGGCGAACATGTTTACAAAATCAAACAAAGACGCCGCCTTGTAGATTTTACGTTCATGAATGCCAATACGATATTTTTTATACTACGCTTCTAGTAACTAAAGCATGAAAGTTAAAAAAATGTTACGCAGTTATATGTATATAATATACAGGGTTTTCCACGGAACTGGCTGGTTAGAAGTTTTCCGGCTTAACGAAATTCCTCAGTTTTAAAAAATTGGGGTTTGCAACAATTTGGCACTTACTTTCTTTCTAAAATATTTGCACCTTTTTTGCACTTCCGGTTAACCGGAAGTCGCCACGAACTTTGTTATTTTAAATGGAACACCCTATATATTTATTATTTTTGAATTTACCATAAATTCTATGACGATTCCATTAGGGTTCTTATACCTATCTTCAACTGTTTCTAAGATATTACGATTTTTTGTTAAAATTTTGACATTTACATTGTTGTATGTAATTGATTAATTCTCACTTGATTTAAGTGTTAGAAATTTCCGACCTTGAAATCAACAAGTACTAACATTGTTTTACCAAAACGTAGAAGAAAAATTCAGTGACATTATACAGGGTGTTTAAAAATTAGTGACATATCCAAGAATTTTGAATGTTGCAAAACTAAATTTTTCAAATAGAACACCCTGTACATTTTCTATTTTTGATGTACAATAAATTCTATACCGATTTGCTGTAGCATTCCTATACCCATCTTCAGTAGTTTTCTTTTAAATACTCGTTTAGTTTATTACCGCTTTCAAATGGCCGAATAATTTCTATCTGGTGGCCATGACATTAACATCACAACAATTTATTATTATTAGTAAGTATTATTGTTATAATCATTGTTTGTTACACGTCGCGTGTTCAGATAAATGCATATTATTATGGAACTTATGAATTAGATAATGAAAAATATTGAAGGAGCTTATTTTAACCTGGATACTTTAAATTTATTTTACATTCACTGAGAATGCAGGATGAACTTATAAAGAATTTACGGTAATTATAGGAATTTATTTTCGGCTAATATATCTAATAAAATTCAGAAAACTTTGAAATAATACATTACACAGATTACACACTGTACGCAACTTTCGGTACTACCAAGCAAGATTTAATAATTCGTGTGACGAGAACGTTTGATGAATTAGACCCAGTTGAAGTGAGAAGAAGTATAAGGCGACACATTAAGACGTCGAATAATAAAATGCTTGGACGTAAACGGAATTCACATTGAGCATTTTTTTTTATGCTCTATGTCATGGTTCAAGTTTATGCTGCTGGTAAATTGCATTTTGCATTTGTTAAGTATACATGTATCTAAATATTCTTCATAAAAACCTTTATAATTTTGAAAATATTTTAATATATCAAAAACTTTAAAACATTTGTCTGACAAGCACATTACGTTTTAGTGAAACAATTTTTGTTATGTTGTCGTCGTTATCGTTTATGCCATTTCCCTTAATTTGAAACCAAGCTATTAAGAGAAATCATTTCAAAATTTTCTGGATTCGGTTAGATATATTAACAACCAATAAATTCCTTTAATTACATTGAATTCTCTATAAGTTCTTCCTGCATTCTCAGTGAATCTAAAATAAATTTATAGTATCTAGGTTAGAATAAGCTCCTCCAATATTTTTCATTATCTAATTCATAAGTTCCACAATAATATTCATCGATCTGAACACGCGACGTGTAACAAACAATGGTTATAACAATAATACTTACTAATAAATAATAATTTTGTGATGTTAATGTCATGGCCCACCAGATAGAAATACTCGGCATTTGAAAGCGGTAATAAACAAAACGAGTAATTTAAAAGAAAACTACTGAAGATGGGTATAGGGAATGCTACAGCAAATCGGTATAGAATTTAATTGTACATCCAAAAACAGAAAAATGTACAGGTGTTCTATTTGAAAAAATTAAGTTTTGCAACATTCAAAATTCTTGGATATGTCACTAATTTTTAAACACCCTGTATAATGTCACTGAATTTTTTTTCTACGTTTGGCTACAACAATGTTATTACTTGTTGATTTCAAAGTCGGAGATTTCTGACACTTAAATCATGTGAGAATTAATCAATTACATACAACAATGTAAATGTCAAAATTTTAACAAAAATCGTAATATCTTAGAAACAGTTGAAGATAGGTATAAGATACCCTAATGGTAATCGTCATAGAATTTTATGGTAAATTCAAAAATATAATTTATATTTATTGGGTGTTCCATATTAAAATAACAAAGTTCGTTGCGACTTCCGGTTAACCGGAAGTGCAAAAAAGGTGAAAATATTTCAGAAAGAAAGTAAGTGCCAAATTGTTGTAAACCCCAATTTTTTAAAACTGAGGAATTTCGTTAAGCCGGAAAACTTCTAACCAGCCAGTTCCGTGGAAAACCCTGTATAAATGTACCTACTTGACAACAAATAATTCAATGCAAGACTTTGCTTACCCAAAGCCGCCAATTTACCGTTGTAAATATGCATTTCGTTTTTAATGTTTACATTATTAATTTATGCTTTATGAATAAATGAAAACTATTTATTGTATACCTACCCATATAACAATTTCTGTTATAAATTCTAAACATATACATAATAAAAGTGAATCATTTAATTAGCCATAAACAAATTATGTGGATCCGTATAAATACTAACGATTCCTAGGATGGTATAAATTGTACATACTGCTGTGAACTGATTGTCCAAGCATACAAGTTTAAAGAAATTAAAAATGACAAAATTAATTTAGCTAGCTCAGCAAAAATGAATTTAAAAGGGCGCCAGAGCATTCTTATATCTCAGAGTAACTTTTTAAAAAGTAATAGGGCGTTTGCAAAATTGACTTTCTTTAAAATCCCCAAAAATTGAAATGGCTGATTCAAAAATAAAAGAAACTATGATTTTAAAATGATATTTACAATCATTAAATTTATTTTTTAAAAAGAAAAAAAGAAAAAAAAACATTTGATACAAATTACAGAAAAATTAAAACCATGAAATATGAGATTCTGGCAAAAAAACAAACCTGCATAAGGTTCTACAATTTAAAAAGGACAATGCAAATCCTTTAGCAAACAACATGGTGAATTCGTTCTAGAAGGAATTTCTTATACCACAAAAAAATCCACGTGGTTTCAAAAATTCAAAGCAAACTACAAATTAATTCAAATAACGTAGAGAAACAACCAAAATAAAAAATGAAATTTCACAGCTTCACTTCACCTACCCCGAGGTGATTAAAATAAAATTAATATGAAAACTACAAAAAAACGGAAAATTTAAACTCTAAACGCGATCGCTTCTAAAACGAAAATTATTAACGAGCCTTACATGTAATTTGTGCACAACGATATAACACTAATTAATTGAGTTGCTAGATGGACGATTTTAAAAACTCAAAGCAACGAACTACATCTTAAACTTAAAACGAATTACCAGAAACGGTAACCAAGACAACAAAACAAAACAGACCTCGCGCTTGTCCGTCTGGTAACTGCCCGGGGCCTCTAAGGTAACATACTCATATATATGAAATTTACATTTGCGTGCGATGACCGCAACGCATCGCAAAGAAAAAACTAGCATATAAACTAAATACAATACTGGAGTACGCAAAATGTACAAATAAATGAAATTAACTTTACACAATTAAACAAATAAAATAATACTAACAATTAAATCAATTAATAAAATCTTTTCAAAATAAACAAATATTAGAATTGTGGAAACTCTATCATTGTTTTGACAAGGCTGATTTGAATAAATAAAAATACACATATTATATTTCCGAAACCCGGGCACAGTATAGAAATATATCAGTAATGACAGAACCCTTTTTATGAATGAAATTCTTCGTCCTATTTTAAGACCTTGATCACATGTGATGCTACGGAGTGCACGCCACGCGCCATCCTATGTCGTCTACCGGAAAAATGTAGGAACATTTAAAAATTTGATCTCTATGCTTTATAGCGGAGGTTATGTCAAAGTTATATCATATTTATTATTGAATTGGTCGAAATTAGTAGATGCAAGAGAAAGAGTCGCTGTAAGAATATTGCTGTGAATTATAACATGCAATTGCATATAACCAATTTTTTTGTAGAAATTTTTAATAAATTGACATTTTCTTATTATTGATACTATAACCTATAAATAATAACGCAACTGTAAGTAAACTATAAAAGTGTAGAAGTTGAATTTATTTACCTGATCGCAAAATTTGCTTATATATTCAAAATTATAAAATTGCATAAAATATAAGCCACTTTATTTATAGTGGCATTTTGATTTGAAATTTAGTGTATATACCTAGTTGATAGCACTTAATCTATTGAAAAATACCGATCTGTTAATATTTTCTATTGCTTTAATTTAATTATATAATTAACTAAAAGAAATTACCTATCATATGGAAACGTCCGTTCTCCAATATTTTACAAAATATGTGAATTTTATTAAGTCTGGCTTCTCAGAAAAAATATGCATTGTCTGGAATTAGAAAGCTTTCATATAACCGCAACGCATACACGATAATACTGGACATTTTTATGGCTTTTGCCAGTTAAGAGTAAAACAGTTAATATTGAAAGACATAAGTAGTGAATAGTTTATATTTGCTATGCCCTACAATATAGACAATGAAAAATATTACAAACAGAAACTTTTCATTAGAGATTACATACAAATTACTGGTCAACAATTTATTCTAGCAACGAAAGGTAGCAAGTCGGAAGTATTTACATATTGATATAAATTGACAACTTTATTGAAGTTATATGGCTTTGTCACTCCATTTTGTCAAGCTTTTTCTGCCGGATTTTCACACGTGCTTCTATTTAATGTGTACCTTGAAACCCAACATCTTTGAAATTAGAAACTTCAATGTGTAAAATAATCGCATTCTTAGACATGGATGTTCAAAAATAATAGAACTGACCTGTGCTATGAATTTTTACACTTCAACACTTCAGTTTGGTGACACTAATTCAAAAGTATTTAAAAAATATTTTCTCTCAATATTATAACATAAAAGAAAGTGTTTTTAATTTCCAAATTTCTGCTTTTCGCATTTCACATGCCTTTAAATGGCAAAAAACGTTGAATGGTCTAACGATCGTTTCTTGCCGGGGAAAACCCTTCACAAACATCACAATTGTAAACATTTAAACGTTTCCATATCAAATATCCACCAAATGTATTGCCAACGAATTTTGCGAAGAAACTTAAATTGTATTATTTCTCGCACTATTCTTGCAGTGGGAGTATCCAACGATTGTAATAATGCAGTAGTTGATCCAAATTCCTCTGGTTCCATCATCAAGCATCACCAATGATTGCTATGATGTATTGCTTACATTACAACTTTAATAAAAACAAAAAATGAAATGTTATCTCTCGGGTACTTTTACTGTAAACATTGAAATGCACTTCATACTTTAAAGCACCTTTTCATAGCATGTGGTTTATTATCCCATAGTTGTAAGTATTTTTACATTTAAGTGTACAATTGATTATATAATATACTTATGAATGATCACTTTAAACTAACACAAAAAACGTATGTTAAACTTCTATGAAAAAAATAATATATAAAGTGTGTGTAATACACCGTACACGGTAAACCAAGGAATCACAAATAAGAGATCAAGAAACAAACGAAATTTAAAAATAAAATGGGAGTGAACATCATAGCGACATTAACATAAGTGCCTAAACTGTATTTAATTTATCGTGATTGATACATACACATACATACGTGCTGCTATAAACACACTAGTACCCCGCCAAATTTTCTGAATGAAATTCAACGATTGCACGATTTCACGTGCTGCGCAATACGATTTATTTATGACCGCGCCAACTACTTATTTTAACGTTCGTTCGGAGACGACGAGAGCGGGAAGCCAATCTGTGTAAAACTGTTATCTTTCTATACTGTAGCCCGGGGTGCACAGTCTATGCAATACGAATCATAATAGTAAGAAGTACAACCGTTGATGAAAAGGCTACCCATCGTATATACCATACAGTATGATATTTAAAAAATGTACTAAGTAATACTATTGAATTCCGATACGATTTCATAAGCAATAGGGGACTCTGTGGTACGACTCTGATTATACCTTACTAGTTTCTATAGTCGAGAGCCAGAGTCAGATCTCGACTCCATACGATTTGTATCAAGTGATCCCTGCTAACGACTCTACGCTTATACTAGTTATCAGACAAGAATCGGAGTCAGAGTCGGAGTCAAGTCTGACTCCGACACTGACTCCACTCCGACTCTGACTCCACTTCTTTGACTATATGTAGTATACAAAGAGTCGCTACCGATACGGATTCGTATGAACCGAAATGATTCGTATCAGCTGATACGAATCCGTATAAATAGTAGAGATTCGTACCGTACGAATCATATATGGGAATCGAATATACTGATGAATCATACAAATCCGACCCATCTCTAACGCAGATACTGCACCTATAAGCTTAAATTTACATCGCCATTCTAGTTCGTTCCAATTTTTTAGATGAACACTGATACTAATGTCTTATTATTTATTCTGTGACATTAGCACAGAATAGATAATACAGAAGTTTCACTCCGTTGATTAAACGGACCTGGAATGCGCTCTGTATATTTCAAAAACGGTCCGACAGGCACTCGGCAGCCATCTTTGAATGTGGCGAAATCCAAATACGGCCAATTACGTGTATACGGAGTTTCGCTCTTCACATCTGTTATGTACCGTTTTAGATAAGAAACAGTTTACAAATGCTTACTTATATTTTTTACTAGAAGAGATATGATCACACGCATGTCATTTTTCTTGTCCATTTCTCCGGCTACGTCGGATTGACCGTTTCCATGGGATGTGGATTTTACGCGTAGGTTATATCACTTGTGTCGTTTATTGGTTAAATTTTGAATTTATAAAAGGAATTCGACCTTCTGAATAACACGAGAGATGTTAATAAAGAAAATCCTTATTTAAAGGAATTACAAAAACAGAAACAGAGGCAACGGAATCAGTTTTTACATAGAGACAACTTCATAAGCTGAGCATTCGCAAAAAGGTTCATTGGAGTATTGAAGATATCACATTGGCAGTATTATAATATGGGGTGATTCACGGAACCCGTCCATTAAAAGTTTTTGACTTTGCAATTATTCTCGATTTTGAAACTTTGGGGTTAAGCATAGTTGGCTGTGATCTTTTTAGGAAAAATAATTTCATCTATGCCGCACTTCCGGTTACATCGAAAGTCATGGCCAACTTTGATATTATAAATAGAAACCTATATTTTTTGGTGCATTTTAGTACTACTACGAATTCTAAAGCCAATTTTATAAAACATCTACTTTCCTATCGATTTAAAGATAGAGAGTTGTTATGTTAACAGCGGAGGGTATCAGCCCTCTACTAATTAACTAGGGAATAAAAGTAGACAAAATTATACAGAGTGTCTCATAATAATCTAGGGTTGATTTATGGTAACTTCTTAATACTAAAAGTTTTTTTTTTCTCAAATGGAATGCCCTGTATTTTTTACACCATGTGATGTAGAATTGAATCCTTTATCGAAAAGCTATAGGTGATTTTCAGAAAAATACAGTTTTTAATTAGTATCTAATTAATAGTAGGCGATGAAAAACAATTTTAATTTTGAAAGCATATTTAGTAAGCAGTATGCAGTATATATATATGGAATGGGTGAGCTTGTTTAGATGTTTAAACTCTTGTTAGCGAAGAAATTTGCCAATTTAGTCGATTGGTTTAGTTCATCAACGAACTCAATTATATATATTGCTATGATATCCGAGGTATGGAATCTATTTTAAAGGCATTCACAACAAGGTTCTAAACTAAATTATCTAGAGATTCAAAAGTGAGGCGTGTACTCAGTTGCCTACTCTACAGGCGAATTATGAATTTGTTAAAGATAGTTATTTAAAATGAACAACATTAGCATTAGATGCTAAATATTGCTTTATTTTATATATTAATTCAAACTGACCTGGTATCTTTTTATGTTTTTATATTTTACTCGGAGAGATTTTTCTGTCCTCGGGGTGTTTTTATTTTAACGTTTGTCGTATTCCCCTCAAACTATAGAAAATAACGGTATTTTAATGTCGGTTAGCTTTATCTTTCAAAATTCAGGTTGGCCGACCTGTGTGATAACAATCGAAGGCTGTTGACCGTTGAATATGATTTGAATTCTCATTCTGTTGGTGGCTACCAGACACGACGGTTGTCTTAATTTTCCTATAACGTTTTTATGCCACAATTTCGAAAGTTTATCAAAGTTCCAAGAAGTATTACCTAAAAAAAAAGTATCGATACATCTCCTGTTTTTGTAATCCAATTTGAATACCTGATATTTGCCAAGAAAATATCCTATAAATATCCTACGAAGACTTCCCGACCAGTTTGCCTGTTCCATGCATTTGACCGAGACCGGGGGCCCATCTAACTGAACCACACCAGAGTTTGCCAGCGTCGTGTCCTTTCCAAGTTAGTATTCCATAGAATCACCTCGCCTAAAACAGAAAGGAATTATTTTGATTTCCTTTCAATATTATTCAGAAACTTATATTTTGTGTAATTTATTTTCACTATACGATAATTTGGGGTTAGTTTTATAATAGCCGCCCTTTTTAGTTAGTTATTTTAGGAATTTTAATGTTTAAGGGTTAAATAAATATCACTGAGTTTGATCTGTGATAAAATAGCTATCTTTAACAAAATTCGATAATCATAGATAATCGTTTGCTTTAAAATTTAGTATTTGCTGTTTACGGGTAGATGGCGCCGTTATTTATTTGAATTTTAAATTTATTTTATGACGTTTCTATGGAAATGAAATGAGGTTATGACCTCATTTAGTCTTTAAAAATGCCAGGAGAGTTTGAAGACGTGTTTTTGTATTAAAGTTTGTCTTATATAGTATTTTACTGATTCCAATTTTACGTACCTTGTGATCATAGAGTCTCAATGTTGATGAAACATAGCATTTGGGTAAATAAATAAAGATTTAAGCTTGTTTTGGTTTGAAACGTTTCTTTTATTTGTACAGTAAGTGTTTTACATCGATTTTCGATAATACTTATTTCAAATTTTAATAAACCGAGAAGGGCTTTGAGGGGTGCGCCCGTTAGGTGAGAAAACTGCCTATTCGTTAATAAGCGTCCGGAGTACGATTCTGACAGACGATCTGGTCCCCTTTGAAGCGTCCCGTGCCACCTAGCAGGTAGGAAGTCACTTTGCACAGTTTTCTTTCACTTACTTAGAGAGGTCGCTGGGTGTATTGAAACCACTAGTTGAATTTAATTAGTAAACGTTGCAGAAAAAATATTATATGTGAATGAAAAATTGAAATTAAATGTGAATGAAACTTTTTTTTCACTATGTGGATTGACACGTGTGAAGCACTGGCGTTAAATTAGGATGATAAATCCTTAAAAAGGAAAAAGGTTATGGAATTAAGGAGAACAAAGTTACGTTAATGAATCAAAAAAGGGGAAAAAGAAAATGAAAAAATAAATGGAAAGCTTGGACTAATTGTAAGTCATCACGAGATAGGAAATTTACACGTTAAAATTTTTTAGGTTAAAATTGTAAAAAGGACGTTGGCACAACGGACGGTCACAACAACAAATTAGGAAATTATTAGATGTCAAACGGGAAAACTGTTCGAATTAAGTGGGAGAGAAAGCAAAACTACGCAGAATCACCGACAGAATTGCGAGAACCAGAACTGGAAACAATGAAGTTATTGTTAATTAAATATGTATATATATTACTCAAATTTGCGATGTCTGACCTTTTATTCATAGTATTTAATTGTTTTTGGATGTAAAACATTTCCGAAAACAAGCGTTTACTGCTAATGGACTGTACGGCTAGAATTTTTGCGTTATCGTAATTGATATTATGTTTTGTGGAATTTACATGGATAGCTAAAGCAGATGACTGTTGTTTGTTTATGTTCTTGTTGTCACTTTTATGCGAAATTATTCTAGAATGTAAAGTGCGTGAGGTCTGACCGATATAAACCAATTCACAGTCGCAACCATAAATTTGCCTTACAAAAACAGTTTAATTCAGACGTTGTTTACCAAATACCATGTTACCATATATATATATATATATATATATATATATATTATATATATATATATATATATATGGTATGTATATTTAATAATAGATGTATTGAACGCAAAGGACCTTGAGCTTAGCCATCAAGAATATGCTTTCAAAATTAAAATTGTTTTTCACCGCCTACTATTAATTAGATACTAATTAAAAACTGAATTTTTCTGAAAATGACTAATTCTAAAAGAAGCGATAGAGATAGGTATAGGAACACCTACAGCTTTTCGATAAAAGGTTTAATTCTACATCACATGGTGTAAAAATATACAGAGCGTTTCATTTAAAAATAGCATTTAAACTTTACTACTCTTAGGCAGGGGATGTAGGACTAAAACTGTTATTAGTCCTACATCCTATATCCACTTTTTCGCATATGAAGCAATACGTTTTTTAAGACCTGATTAGTCATTATTGGTGCTACAGAATATTCTATTGAAATTATACAATAATTTATACACTCTAATGGTCTTAAAACTAATAGCACGTAAAAATGTAATGGCTAATTAATTAATTTAATTAATAGGTACCGGATATGTCGGAAACAGGAAATACTGCTCAAAAGAAGCTAAATCCCAGCAAGACCGCAACCCCAGATGTGGGAACAAAATACGAAGTCTCTGTTGCTACGTTGGTTGCAGCCATTCTATCAAATAACGACAAAATAGAAAACTATCAAGTGTTCACTAACTTAAAGGAAGCATATCCATTCGACGATGTGGTGGCTAAAATATTTTTCAAAGGAGAAAACACTCCCTATGCGCTTGCCATGCAATTAAAGCACATCGGTAAAGGTGAAACGCTTGATGTGGAAAAGTATCTGAAGGGTTATAATAGGATATCCAATGCCGGAGGATTTAAAACTATAGAAAATATTGGTATTGCCAACATCCACTTTTGCTACTTCTGTGTTAATAAAGTGAAAAAGGCAGATTCCTACACACTACATCAGCATAATCCCACCGATGATTCGTGGAGATCGGCACTTTCTTTTCCAAACTGTAATAAATTGGCGCTAAACACGGATAGCACGGAAACAGATAAAGATTTCTTGAACAATTTCCATTTATACTTGCACCAACCCGATAATGATAAAATCAAAGAAAATATAAAAACCCTTTGCAAAATAAAGGATGTAAGCGGTATTTTGAATTTTATTGATAGATATCTTGAGAAAGACGTATTGTGGAAAAGGGGACTGCGTAAAGAGGTGTTTGATACGGAATTATTAAGAATCCGTCTCTCAGATAACATATTACTACTTCCGGCAGATATTATCCAAATTCATGAACCACAAAGTGCAATGTGGCATAAATTGACATTACAATATAATGTCACAATCGTCACGGCTGAAATGAATATAGAAAAGAGTTTATTCGGATCTTGCACACAAGCACTGAATCGCGTCTTCGAGAATAGTTTTAACTGGGAGACTTACAAAACAAATCCTTTGGATTCTCGTATCGTCGAGGAGTTCAAAAAGTTTTTTACAGGAAACACATCAGATAGAGTTAGGCACTGGATTGAGCCACCCACATCACTAAAATCACTAATTATAGAGTTATGGAAATGTGGCGAGATGCCACTTATATTGAGAAGCGATGACAATTTACCTGTGTTGAAGGAGTATGCACATTTGAGGAAAAGTTATATTATAGTAACAGAAAATGCAGCTACTAAGCGAGAAGAATGTGCAAGCTACCAGCTGAGTGTTTTTACGCATGTAAGTGATATTAAATGCTCAGATGTGCGGGATGAACTCCTAAAAGCCATTTTTATCTCCCTTCAAGGCCGAACTCCTATCACCCTTCACAGTATTATAGATTCTCATGAGGAATTCGCTACAGCTTTATCATGTTCCCACATAATACACTTAATGAAATCCAGGACGGCGTATTTGAGTAAGGAATGTTTAGATGGCGAACACAACTTGTTATTCCTGATTGAAGATCCAAATTCTACCGCAGTTTATAATATAAATAGCATTAATAGCGTAGGAAGTAATATTGCAATTCGGTGTCGGCCAGAAGACACTGACAAATACCGTGAACAGATAAAGGGCAATCCAAAATTCCAAAATTATGAAATCTATCACTGTGCCGCATCATTGAGATCCGAAAATTTGAGTTTACTGAAAGGAAACGAATCACTGATACGAGACTTCTTTGTGGACCAAGATGGAGAAGGTGTCTACGTTCTGGACAATGAACCAGTACCGATTATTGGATCCACTTTAAAGAAGATTCAACCAAGATATATGCCTAGATTTTTACACAATGCTCTTGTAACCAAATCCATATTTGATTCGGAAACGAAAGGTATTTATTTTTTCTCTGGAAATTTTAATTACTTAAAGGAAAATATACAACAATATTTGATGGAAGCGCCTGACGATATAAAGTTTGATAACAAAAACACCTTTATTAAGGTGAAACAGGAAGATGTAGATAACTACTGGCAAAAAGCTTCCGATTTAAATTGTCCGTTACTCCATATTCGTGTGGAGGGCACAGATGATATGCAATTATGTAGATACAAAGATTGGGCAGGTTTAAGTGAGCACATTTCATACAATGGGCGGGAAATACCAGAAGAAAATATTCTAGAAGAAGTAACATACGGGATAACTATTTTAACAGGCGAACCAGGAATAGGCAAGTCATCGTTGCTTGACTCAATATTCAAAAATCACGCCGTTGAGAAGTATATTTTGTTTTACAATTTGGTTGATTACGGTCGTTTCTTAGAAAAAGAGAGTTTGTTAGATTTCTTGTTAGAACAGTCGATAAACAAACGATATAAGGTGCCTCTATCCGCTTTATTTAGAAAAAAGGATAGAGGATTGATACTTCTAGATTCATTTGATGAGGTATTGCCTGGTTACAAAGAAAATGTTTTACAGTTTATACAAAATTTAGCTGCTAGCAATGTACAAATCATTATTGCTTCTAGAACAATAGCAAACTATGTCCTCATGAACAATTTTGAGACTAGGACGTTAAAGGTAGATTACTTGAGAGCAGATGACTATGGGGAACATGTTCAGAACTGCAGGCTTAATGGAGAGATGCTAGCCACTATCCCAGACGAATTCTTACAAAATCCTTTATACCTAAAACTTTTAAAGACTATTTCTGAAAGTAAAGTTAGTTTGGAACAGTTCAGCAAATTAAATTTATTCCAAAACGTCATAAAAATAAAGATGGAACAATACTTCCAAAAGTATTTCTCCATCCAGCTTATGTCCAACAAAGAGTATTATCTAAAGCCCGTTCGAGAACTACATTTCAAATTAGCACTAATGAGGATACTTGGTATGGATATAGTGAAAGAAGTTGAAGAATTGTTTCAGTCGGTAAACCAAAACGAACTGACCCATGAACTCAAATTGGGCGTCGTGCTATCTATTAATGAAGAAGGGTACCCTACATTTGTGCATGAAACATTCGCAGAGTATCTGACAGCTGATTTGATAATCAGAAATAAGACGAAAGACTCTGCTAAGAAAATTTACCAAGAACTAAAAAAACAGAAAAAGTTATATATCTTAAATATCCTCTGCGAACATTTAGAACTACATAAAGCTGTCTTAACACGAAATAAACAACAAATAGAAATTCATGCCAGAGATCGCTCACACTTAGAAAGAACTGATGATCTAGGCAGAATGGCCATTCATATTGCCGCTGCATATCAACCAAGTCCGCTTTGGTTCGTTCTAGATATTATTATTTGCAATATGCGCAATTTTAAAATTGATTTTATGCACCCCGATGTTCTCATGCAGTGGGATTGGGTACAACACTCGTATCAAGCAAATATTATAGAATATATGATATATCCATATATTTCAACGTCACTGTTGGAAGCATATGTGAGCTGCATAGCACAAAAAGCAAAGAACGGCAACAACTATATAAGTCTCTTTAGCGATGATAAAATAACGAAACTGTATGGCTTTGCCATAAACAGGAATAACATACAGATGATGCGTGATTTGCTTTTCATTGAAGACCTCAAATATAGTAGCGTGTCCCAAGTCTTAGATGTGGATACGTTGCATTTAAGAAATATCAGAAATTTTACTGCATTACATGTCGCCTGTATATACGGCAATGTGAAAGCACTAGAAACATTGATAAAACAAAAGAATGTAGACGTTACTGACGAGTTTGGTTGCACACCGCTGCATTATAGTATTATGAATCCGCCAGAAGTGTGTACACATATGACGAAAATGTTGTTAGAAAGCGGTTCAAAGGTAGATATCGCAAATTATTACTCCAGGACAGCTCTTGATATTGCCGTTCTTTTTGGAAACGTACTTACTATGGAACTATTGCTACAAAAATATGTTAGCATTAAAAATTCGAAAGAAGGTATGCTGAAACTTGTATTCCTTGCAATTGAGAGAGTTAGGAAATTAGAAACTGCAGATATGGAATTTAAATATACTTCTAGTAAAGGACATTTCGAAATTATAGAATTACTTTTAGAAAAAGGCGCTGAAGTTAATGGCAGAAACGCAGATGGTGAAACGCCGCTTATGTTAGCTACTCTTTGTGATAAATTAAACATCGTAAAGATACTATTGAAAAAAGGTGCCAACGTTAACAGCGGAACAATAGATGGCATAACACCACTTATGTTCGCTGCTCAATTCGGTGAATCAGATATCATAAAAATACTACTGGAAAAAGGTGCCAACGTTAACCACGCAACAACACATGGTCAAACACCACTTATGCTCGCTGCTAAATTCCATGGATTAGATTTCGCAAACATACTGTTGGAAGAATATGCCAACGTTAACGGCGCAATAACACATGGTCAAACACCGCTTCTGATCGCTTGCCAACGCGGTAAATTAGATATCGTAAAGGTGTTATTGGAAAGAGACGCCAACGTTAACGGCGGAACAACAAATGGAATAACACCGCTTATGCTCGCTGCTCAATCCGGTGAATTAGAAATAGTGAAGGTACTATTAGAAAAAGGTGCCAACGTTAACGGGATAAGAACAGATGGCGTAACACCGCTTATGTTCGCTTGTTATTACGGTAGATTAGATATCGTAAAGATACTATTGGAAAAAGGTGCCAAAGTTAACTGCGGAACAATAGATGGCATAACACCGCTTATGTGCGCTGCTCATTTCGGTGAATTAGATATCGTAAAGATACTATTGGAAAAAGGTGCCAATGTTAGCGGCGCAGCAACACATGGTGAAGCACCGCTTATGTTCGCTGCTAAATTCGGTGAATTAGATATCGTAAAGATACTATTGGAAAAAGATGCCAACGTTAACGGCGCAACAACGGATGGTGAAACACCGCTTTTGATCGCTTGTCAGCGCGGTAAATTAGATATCGTAAATATACTATTGGAAAAAGGTGCCAACGTTGACGGCGGAACAACAGGTGGCATAACACCGCTTATGTTCGCTGCTCAATTCGGTGAATTAGATATCGTAAAGGTACTATTGGAAAAAGGTGCCAACGTTAACAGCGCAACAACACATGGTCAAACACCACTTATGTTCGCTGCTGAATTCGGTAAATTAGATATCGTAAAGATACTATTGGAAAAAGGCGCCAACGTTAACGGCGCAACAACAGATGGTGAAACATCGCTTATGTTTGCTTCTCAATCCGCTGAATTAGATATCGTAAAGATACTATTGGAAAAAGGTGCCAACGTTAACGGCGCAACAACACATGGTCAAACACCGCTTCGGATCGCTTGTGAACGCGGTAACTTAGATATCGTAAAGATACTATTGGAAAAAGGTGCCAACGTTAACGGCGCAACAACAGATGGTGAAACATCGCTTATGTTTGCTTCTCAATCCGCTGAATTAGATATCGTAAAGATACTATTGGAAAAAGGTGCCAACGTTAACGACGCAACAACAGATGGTCAAACACCGCTTCGGATCGCTTGTGAACGCGGTAACTTAGATATCGTAAAGATACTATTGGAAAAAGGTGCCAACGTTAACGGCGCAACAACAGATGGTCAAACACCGCTTCGGATCGCTTGTCAACGTGGTAACTTAGATATCGTAAATATACTGTTGGAAAAAGGTGCCAACGTTAACGGCGCAACAACAAATTGTCAAACACCGCTTCAGATCGCTTGTCAACGCGATAAATTAGATATCGTAAATACATTATTGGAAAAAGGTGCCAACGTTAACGACGGAACAACGACGGAGGGCAAGACACCGCTTATGTTCGCTTCTGAGTACGGGAGATTAGATATCGTAAAGATACTATTGGAAAAAGGTGCCAACGTTAACGACGCAACAACACATGGTCAAACACCACTTATGTTCGCTGCTGAATTCGGTGGATTAGATATCGTAAAGATACTATTGGAAAAAGGTGCCAACGTTAACGACGCAACAACACATGGTCAAACACCACTTATGTTCGCTGCTGAATTCGGTGAATTAGATATCGTAAAGATACTATTGGAAAAAGGTGCCAACGTTAACGACGCAACAACACATGGTCAAAACACCACTTATGTTCGCTGCTGAATTCGGTGGATTAGATATCGTAAAGATACTATTGGAAAAAGGTGCCAACGTTAACGACGCAACAACACATGGTCAAACACCACTTATGTTCGCTGCTGAATTCGGTAAATTAGATATCGTAAAGATACTATTGGAAAAAGGCGCCAACGTTAACGACGCAACAACACATGGTCAAACACCACTTATGTTCGCTGCTGAATTCGGTAAATTAGATATCGTAAAGATACTATTGGAAAAAGGCGCCAACGTTAACGACGCAACAACACATGGTCAAACACCACTTATGTTCGCTGCTGAATTCGGTAAATTAGATATCGTAAAGATACTATTGGAAAAAGGCTGCCAACGTTAACGACGCAACAACACATGGTCAAACACCACTTATGTTCGCTTGTCAGCGCGGTAAATTAGATATCGTAAAGATACTATTGGAAAAAGATGCCAACGTTAACGGCGCAACAACACATGGTCAAACACCACTTATGTTCGCTACTGAATTCGGTAAATTAGATATCGTAAAGATACTATTGGAAAAAGATGCCAACGTTAACGGCGCAACAACGGATGGTGAAACACCGCTTATGTTCGCTGCTAAATTCGGTGAATTAGATATCGTAAAAATACTATTGAAAAAAGGTGCCAACGTTAACGGCGCAACAACGGATGGTGAAACACCGCTTATGATCGCTGCTATATTCGGTAAATTAGATATCGTAAAGATACTATTGAAAAAAGGTGCCAACGTTAACAGCGCAACAACACATGGTCAAACACCGCTTACGTTCGCTTCTATGTACGGTGAGATTAGACATCGTAAAGATACTATTGGAAAAAGGCGCCAACGTTAACGGCGCAGCAATGGATGGTAAAACACCGCTTATGTTCGCTGCTAAATTCCGTGAATTAGATATCGTAAAGATACTATTGAAAAAAGGTGCCAACGTTAACGCGCAACAACAGATGGTAAAACACCGCTTATGTTCGCTGCTGAATTCGGTAAATTAGATATCGTAAAGATACTATTGGAAAAAGGTGCCAACGTTAACGGCGCAACAACAGATGGTGAAACACCACTTATGATCGCTGTCAGCGCGGTAAATTAGATATCGTAAAGATACTATTGGAAAAAGGCGCCAACGTTAACGACGCAACAACACATGGTCAAAACACCAGCTTCTGATCGCTTGTCCAGCGCGGTAAATTAGATATCGTAAAGATACTATTGGAAGAAGATGCTAACGTTAACGGCGCAACAACAGATGATGGAACACCGCTTATGTTTGCTTCTCGATTGGGTGAATTAGATATCGTAAGGATACTATTGGAAAGAGGTGCCAACGTTAACGGCGCAACAACAGATGGCAAAACACCGCTTATGTTCGCATATGAACGAGGTGACACAGACGTTATCAATGTGCTGCTAAGATTTGGTGCTACGCCATCTAGGTCGTCTAGAGAAAGCGTGTCTCCCGTTGTGGCCACGACGAAGTACTTAGACTTTAAAATAAATAAGACGTAATTGAACATAGGCTCGCATAGTAGTTAAACTTTAGAAAAGTTTTAGAATCGACCGTCGGAAGTATGCTATTCGTTTATAAACTCACGTGCCAACTAATTTTACGAATGGAAGAGGAAACAGTGTGTGGAAGCTGCACCATTTCATAATTGATAGTATATCTGTCACTCACATTTATCCCAAGCGTTGATCATCCACGGATACACGAAAGAAATTAACGTAAACTCTCTACTAAGAACTGAATTGATTTTAGAACACGCCAGCACAAAAATTAACATCGCACAAGTCGTATTAACTTACCAAAGTACCGTTTCTATCGAAGATATAATTGACCGCTGCTCATAAGCAATGCAGTGTTTGGACTTATCTACCGTATGAAAGGCATGAACGTATACCAAGTCAGCTCCTCAATTATCGAATTTCCAGAATTATCTAAATACTGCGGCAGTTAAACCAACTAATTCAACTTTGAGTAACGCCGGAATTAAGGGTGCATATTTTGAGAATTATCTCGACCCGACCCGGCATGTCCTGTCTCGCTTGTGAGCTCGGCTTATGATCCATTCCATCCAGGTCCACCCATCATCTTGTCAGCCCCTGGCATATCATATTCATCGGTTGTCCTTCAAAGATTTGGCCTTTGAGAAAATCGCTTTAATATAAGAAAAATGTTTTGTTTTTTGTAGCAACTAGTGCTGGTGAACATATTAATTCAACAATAAAGTTGAATATACAATTTATATACCTAATGTTTATGCATTTGAATAGCATTTTTTTATAAACGTTTCTTACTACGAATTTCTATGTGTCATGTTTTCCAAAAACTGACGCTTCTTACAAAACTTCAATAAGATACGAAACCATTTACGTATTCTCTAGTGTTTTTCAATCTAGCCTCATCCTGTAATTCCGCGCTGTCACTGCCGCCAGATGCTTTCCTTTTTCTAAATTTACCACTGCTGCGGTAATGGCTGCCATTCGACAGCTTCGTGGCGATTTTACGTCAGCTCCTGATGGACTGCCTAACTTTCTAATAAGCGACTGTACGCCTGCATTACGTGAGCCTCTCGCCTTATCACTTTCGACCTCAATTTTTCCTGATTTTTGGAAACTGGCTACTACTACTCCAGTCTTAAAAAAAGGCGACCATTCTAACATCGATAATTACCGTCCCATTAGTATATTATCCTCCTGCGCTAAAGTTTACGAACATTTACTCCCTACTATACATATAACTACCTCAAGTCTTACATACCAGAAAATCAGCATGGCTTTATCTCTGGTCGTTCTACTTTAACCAATCTGATTTCTCTCACACAGTTCCTGATGACTGATGGCCTTGAACAGCGACAGCAGGCCGATGTCATCTGTACGGATTTTGAAAAGCTTTCGACAGCCTTGATCATGGCTTGCTTGTGGCCAAGCCTTCTGTTTTGGGGGTTCGCTTCTGTTATTTACAAACCTAATTGCCTCCTACCTTCGATAACAGAACGTGTTTTGTTCTTATAAATGGTCACAATTCCAAGCGCTTCCTCGCCTCTTCAGGGGTGCCTCAGGGTTCAAAACTAGGTCCCTGCTTTTCTGTGTCTATATATTAATACATATTGTCCCTAGTTAATGTTTAAAGTTCTGGCACATGCTGATGACTTAATCTTTTTTCTAATATTCATCTCCTGAAGACTCGGTCGCTCTTCCATCTAACTTGGATGTTATAAACGATTGGTGTAGATCCAATAAACTATGCGTAAACATTGAAAGATGTACAGTCGTCTCTTATTTTAGAAAGAATAATCCCATTATTTTTGAATACTCGATTGATCAGATTAATATAGCCCGTCAAACCCGTATAGAAGATTTGGGGATTATTTTTGACTCCCAATTACAATTTTCTAATCATATTAATTTGATTTGCAAATCCACCTGTCTCTCACTTGGCTTTTTAATTCGTTCTTGTAGACAATTCACAAACCTTTCTCTACTGTAAAGGCTATATTATTCGTTTGTTCGTACTAAGTTGAAGTATGTCTCTTTAGTGTGGTATCCGCCTTATATTTACTTATTGGAAGAGTTCAAAAGCCACTCTTGAAATACTTGGATTTTAGATCTACTGGCACATATCCCCTTTGTGGTTGCGACTATCATATCTTGCTCAATAAATTTAACTTTCAACCTTTATCTGCTAGGAGGGATTACATGGGCCCAAAATTTTTGGTTAGATTATTTAATGGTTGAATTGATTGCCCGAACTTTCTGTCTCGTATATCTTTTCTCTAGTTCTAGTCGTTAAAGCGCCACTTACGCACATGATCCGTGATGCCAATCTTTTGTATCTTGATCCCTTTCATGTCTCCTGAATCTCCTTTCTTTGTATTCCTTAAAAATCTTTTAATTTTAATTATTTTTAGATTGTATTTTTTACCTTATCATGGATTTATTTTTATATGTATTGTAATGATATTAACACGTAAGCCGCCGTGTGAAGCACGTGTACTTCGCAGCACTCATTCCGCACTCAAGTGCATCGCATGTTGCATTTCACTTCAAGCTGTGCTGCACACATTTGCCTCGCATTTCATTGTCAATGCTATGGGAAATAAAAGTAGCCGGCCTAAGTGAACAAATAAATGTAGTTGGCTCGGCTTCAGCTGTATTATACTTGCTGAACAATAATGTGTATAACTATACCTTCGATTTTATCATTATTGCCTTTATAATGTTTGCTGTGTCATTTTGTATTTTGCTAAAATGGTAAATAAACGCAGAAAATTCAGAATCATAAAATTAATTTCTCGTAAAAAATAAGCAAAGAGAAAGTAGATTATATAAAACATAAGATATTTTTACTTTTCAACAAAAAACTGAAGAATATTTTATAACAAGAAATTAGATTTTTAATAATGGCAATTATGGGCGA
>RXPK01004496.1:0-56371 GCA_004143645.1 Protaetia brevitarsis
GCGGATGCATTGCGCAGATGAACCCAAATACGTCTAGACGACAATATCCTTTCTAGTAACGTAATCCCTTCGGCTAGACTGGTTATAGTCAAACAACGCCCAAAAGAGCTACTGGCCTTTAATTGCTACATCATATTCAGCTAAATATCGTTCAAGCAAATAGAAAACACAAGATATTAGAAACTAGAGTGACAAACAAGAGGGACACTGTAACGACATGGAATTCTTTCATGTCGAATAAATGTACCATCTTTAACAAATTAAATGCGAATTGAAGCTTCACAAATCTTCGATTATTTGTGCAACCAAAACTACAAGTCCTGCCTACCGAGCAATACATAATTCAGAATTGTTTGCAAATAATTTTTAATTATCATTTTAGTGTGCTGTAGCTTCGATCGCATTAATAATTGACGATTTGTGGAGCTTAGATTCGCATTTAATTTGTTCAAGATGATACAATGTATTCTAGTCATTTTAAACAATCCATTCGATGATACCAAAGAACAAACAAAATTGCTGTGCAAAACATCGCCTAACCTAAGGCACATAGTTAAGGAATCTAATCAATTATTGCAATGACAATGCAACAACGTTGTACCAACGATCCAAAACGATTGCAGACACCTAGTTTATACAACAATAACGACCAGAATGTTGTTGAAAAAAAAAAACATGTGAAACAGCAAATGTTAAATCCTGAAAATGATTTTTTTAAAATGACATAAAGAACAAAGGTAGCATTTAATTACAAAAGAATTTGTAATAAAAAATTCTGGGTTTTTAGGACGCTATGCATAAGTAAATTCGGCATTATATTCTCTGGATAAGCATAAGAGCATTTTATATTTTATTTAATAAATACAATAACACCAGTTCTTTAAGTATTTTAGTTATTTACTAAAATATTGAATTAAAGTATAAAACAAAATATATTATTGGAAAGTAACTTTACAACAAGTAAACCTTGAAACTCGCATAACATATTCTCTGAAAAACATAGTTTGTGTTTAACGTTCAATAAATAATATGTAAACATTTCTAAACATAAGCGTTTATTCAATAGGCTTTTTTGTCTGGATATTTCCTGGGTTATTTTATTTGCTATTTTCTTATCATCAAAGGCACGCGCCGACGTCAAGACAACACGAGATTGTTATTCTACGCTCACACAGTTCATAGATAGCCTATACCTTTCTCTTTTTATTTATATCCCGCTCTAAATCTGATGCAAGACTTTTGTCTTATATAGTACATCACTGAAAACGTTTAATAGCTATGTCCTAACTCTGGTTAAAATTTATTGAACCAGATTGAAACCATGACGCCGAAGAACAATCGAAAATTATTGGTTATAAGCATAACCGATTGATACCTGGTTAAAACCAATACACATTCAAAAGCGTCTAATTATCTTCTAATTTTATCATATGATATTTTATTAGTGACGTTTATTGGTAATGATTTAATAAACGATTCTGTATTAGTGTTTCCTAATCGCTAATATCCTAGATATAAACGATGTGAACTCAAAAAAATGCTAAGGCATCGTAACCATCTACGTATAAATTGACTATATACCACACGTAAACACGTCTCGAGACAGCTTACGTGCAACATAATGTGTATCACTCAAGACCGTAACCTGAAACATGAAATTTAGAATTTCTAATCCCCCGTCAACGGTAGGAAGGATTTACGAAGCCATTCCACAGAAAGCGGGTCTACTGGATGTTGTTATAGGAGCTCAAGAGTGATATAAATACAGTTCAAATGTAAGTATGCGAATTATTTAAGGAGGAACACAAGCGTTCTAATAACTTACAGACTGATGTATAGGTTTGCGGAAAAACGTTTGAAAACCTTGCCTTTATGAACACTTTTTACTCCATCTGATTGCGCTTGATACCCATTGCCGCAATATACACGATGGTATCAGTATCCTGTCTATATTGTAAATGCATGTGATACAAGAGTTGTTCTGGTGACAAAAAAACTCGCTGAAATAATGGTTGAGTCAAGTAAAATTTAATTGAGCGTTTATATAGACAGCTTAGATATATGTGTTCAGACAGTTACCAACATAATTTTTGCGAGATAAGAAAATATCCAATAATAATAATAATAATAGCACGTATCAAGGATTGAAAATCGATATTGATAGAAGAACGAGAACGCAGAAGAAACTCGCTTGAAGGAATTGTTGCATTCCACAAAAAGAAAAATGCAAAAATGTTCTCGTCATATACGAGAAAATATCTTTCTTTAATTATATTTAATTGTTCACAGCATCGTGAGAAGATATGCATAGGGAAGACAGGAAAATCAATAAGGTGCCCTGATATAATCCAACCGATAATATTTTCATTCCCACGGTAGAATTTAAAATACACTCTGTGCTTTATTTAACACTAAAGTTTTTTATCTTACGGATTCTATGTAGATACGCACGTACTAAAAAAGTTATACCTACATGTAATGATAACGTAACTTGTTATATATCCTGAGAAGGTAAGATAAATATATATAAAGAACTCGATGTTAATGACATGAAGATATCAAGGGATTGTGGAATTAATAGTATATAAAGGACAAGATACATATAGTACGCATATTTTACAACGTAATCTTCCGTTACCTAAGTCCCATAACTTTCTTATTAATGATAGGAATTTAAAAACGTGATGTAACTTAAGTGAATATAAATAATTACATATATTTATAAACTGAAAGCGCTGTTTTATAACTTTTGATGCTATTTATTACGTAAAAATGGATCATTTTGCATCCTTTTAACCAAGCTCAGCTTAGATCAGCACATTTTAGTTTTACGTAAAAACTGTAATCTCATTGGAGAGAGAGGTGCATGATAATTCAGAGTCATCTGTCAATCAATGGTCAAACTAGGTTTGTAAGGATTAGGGGTGCCCCGGGGCTCCGTCCTCGGACCAGTTTTATGGAACATTTTATTTGACGATATCTTCAGAATCAAGCTGACCACAGACACCGAAATTATTGGGTATGCAGACGATCTGGCGATATTGGTGGCCGTGGACAAAGAGCATGTCCTAGTGGGCGTAGAGCGTACGCAAAGAGGTTCGGCAAAGACCTAAGCGACCAATGCGTGTATTGCGGGATGAAAGACACGGTCCAGAACACGATTTTTGAATTCCGCGATGTGCTGCTACGCGCGCACGAACATACTCTGAAGAACAAGGTACATCCGGAGACCATGGTGACCGAAATGCTACGATCCGAAAAGGGATGGAGAACAATGCACAGGCTTTTATTCTAAGTAATCGAATAGGGCCTTCCAATCATATTTCACATGCTCCCAAGTACTACTCCTTGAGTTGCACAGTGCTACACAATTTTAGAAGAGATAGATGGGTATTCCATCCTGATCCCCACAAAATCTGCATTTAGATTCCTTTTTTAATGCAAGCTTGCTCGTATGTCCTTTCAGTTTACAATGCATTAAAAATATTTCTGTTAATATCCGAATATTGTTCTTACTCAGGTTGATGCAGTCTATAAACCTCTTCTGGTTATAGGTTCCCAGAAGAGTTTTCACTTGCCTCATTCCCTGGAGATTCTTCCAATAATTAGATTTTCTCTGCTCCATTTCACTTTAGGAAGAACTTACAGTGAATTTAATGTGAGATACACTCATTTACTGCCAACAGGTATAAAGAAATTCAAAAAACTTGAAGCATTGGTAGTGTTGAAGCAAAAACAATAAAAGAAAACAATATTTGTTGTGCCCTCTTGACTAAACTTTGATTTGTCATACCAAATTATTTTCGACAAAATGCTGAGCTTGAAGTTTGTTTTCGGGAATTTTATGGACAAATATGTTCAAAGTGCCCGGCAGCAGGTAGGAGCAGCACGTATTGAGCTACGGTGATGTGTTTCAAAATGCTGGCGACAAGTGGGGGACATCTTTCATTGAATTCTCGACAAGCTGTTCCCGCAGTTTTTTTGATACTCACCATGAATATAGAATAAATTCAAGGTATCCGAAATTAAATAAATTTATTTTTATAATTTGGATTATAAGTTACAATAATATGCACTTTTCTGAGCATTAAATATGTAAAAGATAATGATTATAACAATAATATTTACTGACGCCAAAGATTTATTATAATGCCAATTTCATGGCCAGGAAATTTGAAACGCTCTCAAATAAACAAAACGAGGAATTTAAAAGAAAATGGATGTAGGGAATATTACAGCAAATCGGTGTAGATTTTAATTCAGTATACCCAACAGTGTAAAACTATTTAGGATTTGGTATTTGAAAAAAAAATGAGTTTTACAGGGTTCTAAATTCCTTGATATGTCACTAATTTTTCATTCACAACATGTATCTTACAAACACAATTTTTTACTAAGTTTCCGTGAAACAATTTTAGTACTTGGTAGTTTTGAAATGCGAAACCTCCGGCACTGAAAGCAAGTAAAAATTACCATTTACGTACAACAGTGTAAATGTAAAAAAATCACATGAAAGCGTAATCTTAGAAGCAGCATTTTAACTTACGTACAATCAACTCAAAAAATTGTGACCTAGGTACGTAAAACGAAATCGTAAACATAACTCTAACACCTCTACTTTAAATGCAATGCCATCGTAATCCGCGACGAAGAGACTATCATCTCGAGAAATAATATCCTTTACGGTACGCGACAAAAGTGTCGCAACCTTTCCGGCTTGCGCAGCGATTTAGGTTTCCAGAAGTAGATCTATGTAGTGTCCGCCAAAGATTTCATATAATAATTCTTATTTTTAATTCTTTTGTTCAATTTTTATTCCAATCAACTGTTCGTATTTTTCTTTCTTATATTTTAATTATGATTAACTTTATTTTTGTAGATACTTTCCGTAAATTATTTTATTTCAGTTATATTAGACTATATGTTATAACTTGTTGTTACACCAATAAATAAATGTCCACAATCTTTACATATATTTGTTACAAATATCAATACCAGTTTGCTCGTTTAGTTATTTACAATATGTGTTAAAAGTAAAGATATTGAAAAACGATCGGTTTACTAGCTTATTTCTTATTCATTTGAAGAGGCAAGCCTTCTATAGAAAATATCTCTAGAAGAATAAAGTAATTATAACTACATATATTACATTTTACATAATAATAATTTTTCAAAAACAGTTGCATGCGTAAAAGCTTTTTCTTGTCCATATTTTTAATATTATTATTAAATCGAGGTATCATATTTTTTTAAGTTTTAAACATCTAATCCACACTATATGCAAAAATTCCAACAAACGGAATTCGATTTCTGTGGTTTTAAAAAGCAATAGACCTAAAACATTAAGAAAGAATAAGTTTTTCTTAAGAAATACATTTCTAAATATTTTTTTTTTCATTCGGCATAGCAGGGCTATGTAATTAAATGCAGACCACATTAAGTATGTATTTGCAAGTTATATCATCTGAACACCGGCGCGTAACATAATCAATCGGTGGCTGAAGTAAAGAACAAAATAAAAGTATATGTGCCGACAATCGTACTGAAAGCTAATACCGTTTACGGTATCCGACAAACGTGTCACAGCCGTTTAAGCTAGAGATTTACATTCGCAGAATTTAACCTTTATAGTTTTTCGACCAAATCAATTCAATAATTTTTAGGATGTGCTCATACGCAATTGCTGATATATTAAAGGTGATATATCTTTCCTTATAGCTTACTTTCCATATGTCACACATTTTTTGAGTTGAGTGATAAGAAATTATAGTCGATTTTAGTCTTTTCTGATACAAGAAAAGCGCGCGAGTTCTATAGAATTAGAGAAGCACGCCTAAGTATAATCACATGTACAATTAAATTAAAAGTTGAATACATTTAGGATTATCCGCTGTGCTCCAGTGTCTAATGATTACTTGCACTATCAACATCATCTTCTATCGCATCACTACTTTCACTTACCGAAATATTATTAGCCACGAATACATCGTTTCTTGAATGTTCATCTTGCGACAACTGTCTTTGTACTATATTTTTTTATTAATTATCTTCTCAAATGTTTATTTGTACAAAAGAATTGTATATTGTAGACCTACAGTAAAATCTCTCTAAGAAGGACACCGTTCGTTCCGGATTTTATATCTGGTTAAGGGAGGTGTTCGGGTTAGAGATTAAAGAAATAAAGTGTGAGTATATAAGTAATAAATAATAAACACTAACAATAGATAATGATAATAAAACTGAACAACGAATTTGAATGTAACAGAAAAGAAAAATTCTAAAATAAATAGAAAGTTCTAACAGAAATGTACGGATTACAAAAACATAATAATAATAACGTAATTATTTTAAAAATTCTAACATGATTGTCTGACGTATATTTGTCTTTTTTATTTTTAGTCTTTCATAATGGATTTCCAATTTGTTAAGTAAACAAAATGAATCCAAATCCTCTGTGTTAAATTGTTTCAGGTCTCTAATTACTTTCAATACATTAGCGTAATCCTCTATGTTGCTTTTGCTATTTTCAGTCTGTCTTTCATTGTCACAGCTAATTTCTTCATTTTCCACTGTTTCGTCACTTCGGATGCATCTTCAACAATTAAATTCGCATCTACATTTATAAAATCATCTGTATTTACAGTGCTAGTTCGTCTGATTTTTTATCAATGTGGACATTTCTGCCAAAACAGACAACGGCAAAACATCATCCTCATCCAAATTTTCATTACCGTTAGTAACACTGCGCTTTCCTGAAACAATTTTGAATTGCAGTGCTAAGCACATTTTTCCACGCTTTTGTATAAAAGTAAATTGCGTCCAATAGATCTACTGCTTTTGTAATATCACTAATATTATCTAATTTGGATATATATGTTTTAGAACCAGTAATCTATACCAAGTCTTGAATTTTTTTATTATCCCTTGATCTAGTGGCTAGCTTAAAGTGGTTGTAGCAGGAGAAAGAAACATTACTTTTATATTTTCTAATTTTATTTCGCGTGAATGACATAGCTGCATTATCCATAAACAGTAAAATATTTCTCCCCTGTGAACCCATTTTTCTGTCCAATCAAAAAAGCCAATCTGTAAATATCGAGGTTGTCATCCCGGATTTTTTATTGGATCGCCTTGTAACTGGTAAATTCTCTGAATTAATATTTTTAAATGAGCATGTGCCAGCAGATTTTCCAATAACTAACACTTTTTTCTTTTCACCAGCCATATTGACACAATGTAAGATATGAATGTCAGTCGTTCTTTCGATAATTTTCCACCCACACACCTTTCTTTTTTTTTAATGCAAATGTCTTGCAAATCACGACGAAACAGTCCCGTCTCATCAGCATTGTATATGTCCTTTAGATCATATTTGCTTAAGGATGGTTTGATTTTGGACATGTAACTAATCATCGACATCTTCTATATTTATATGCGCGGCTTCACCAGAAATTGTTTTGAGTTTTATACTATGGCGAGTTTTAAAACGTTGCCGCCAATCAGTAGATGCACTTAAATTTTTATAATTTAATTGCTGTGCAACTTCTTTTGCTTTCGCTCACACTAAAGTTTCCGACACAGGTACGCCATTACTGTAAATGTTAATAAACTAATCCTAGCAAAATTTATCTAACTGACTTCTTTCTTTGTGCACAAATTTCTTCTTTGATTTTTATAGGCACTAGAAAGCCATAAATCTATTATTGCACCCCTGTTTTTTATTATTGCAGCTGCTTAAGTCTTTAGATTAGATTAGGATTGGAGTGGCCTACGGACCTGTTTCACCGTGACCTTTTCAGACCTATTGTGATCCCCTGTTTCCTAGAGGACGCCCTGTAACTTTACCCTCTTAAATAGGCCTATCATCTTTGAGAGCGGCTTTTTTATGTAGCTACTAGTTGTGGGGTTCTCCTTCCCCATTACTAGAAACCTTGTCCTCGCCAGGCTTTCACATTGGCACAGCACATGAACTGGTATTTCTTCCTCCTCTTGGCAGTATCTGCAGGTTGCATCGTCTGCAAGGCCTATGTTGTACAAATTCCTATTCAGTCTACAGTGACCAGTCAGCAAACCTATAATCATTTTGACAGTTTTCCTGTCTTTATTCAGTAAATCTCTCGTGAATTCAGGCCTCTGCTCCTTTAGGAACTCTTTTGTCTGTCTTTGTCCCGGTGATTTTTGCCACCACTCTCTGGACTGATTACGTATCCATTCATTGATGGATTTTTTAATTTGCGATTTGGTAGTGCCGCAAGAGGGGTCGGCTCCAGCGAATGGCCTTGACGAACCTCGCCTGGCCAGCTCATCCGCTGCCTCATTTACTCTCACGCCCGAGTGGCTAAGGGAGCCAGGCCAAGGTTAGTTTCCTTTGGGTGCCCACCTCATTTAGGGCGCTTACACAATCCCAAAATCAGCTTAGAGTCCACGCTTGTGGAGCTCATCGCTTTAAGTGTGGACTAACTGTCCGAGAAGATAGCGACGCTTTTACCTGGCTCGGCACATCCTTCTATCTCTCGAACACTGTGATGGATTGCAGCAACCTTAGCTTGGAACACAGTCGTGTCTTTGCTGCAGCTTACCGAAAGGGCCTTTTTAGGCTTCTTAGCGTAAATTCCCACTCCAACGCCGTAATCCGTTTTAGAGCCGCTAGTATACCAGTTTGAGTCCGCTCTTACCGGAGTACCTGTCTCCCAGTCCTTCTTTTCGGGCATTATAACCTGATATTTTCTACCTAGGTTAAATTTCTGAACCATGTCATCACATGGCATTCCTAAAAGGAGTGCCTCCTTGAGTTCATCTAACAGTTTTTTATAGTCAGCGCCGTGCGATTTACTTATCGGTGTTTGACTATGTAAAAGTCTGTGTACTGTGGACCTTGCGGCTCCTTGTATATAAATATGTATTGGTGGCAGGCTCAGAATTACTTCAATCGCGGTGGTAGGGGCCGATCTCATCCCCCTTGAGCGCACGGGCACGTCAGCCTCTGCACGCCACCTAGCGTTTTGGTTGCCCCCACCTGCCATGCCCTTGGCTACCATACTAATGCTCCATACTGCTGTGAACTGCTGGTCATGCATATAAGCTAAAGAGAAAATTAAAATGACAAAATTGAATTTAGCTTAGCCCAGAAAAATGAATCAAAAGGGCGCCAGAGACTCCTAAATCTCAAAGAAAATTTATTAAAAATTAATAGTGGCGGTTGCAAAAATGACTTTCATTAAAATTCCCAAAAATCGAAATGGCAGATTCAAAATAAAAGAACTAGTGATTTAAAATGATATACATCATTAAATTTATTTTTTTATAAAAAAAAGAAAAAAAAATTTGATACAATTTGCAGGATAAAACCTTGAATATAGGATTCTGGCATAAAAACAAACCTGCATAAGATTCTACAATTTAAAAAGGACAATGCAAATCCTTAGCAAAAAAATGGTGAATTGTTCTAGAAGGACTTACAGTACCAAAAAAAATCCACGTGGTTTTTAAAATTCAAAGCAAACTAAAATTATAATTCAAATGACGTAAAGAAACAACAAAATTAACAATGAAATAAAAACAAGCATCAACAGCTTCACTTCACCTGCCCGAGGTGATAAATAAAATTAAATTGAAAATAAAAATAAAAACGGAAAATTTAAACTCTAACGCGCTTACTTCTAAAACGAATATAATTAAAAAGCCTTACATGTAATGTGCACAAATACAGAAATACAAATTAACTAAAGAATTACAAGATAGACGATTTTACAAACACAACCACCGAACTACATCTTAACTGAAACGGATTACCATTACGGTAACCGAAAACAACACATCTAAACGCGGGCTCGTCTATCTGATAACTCTCTCCGGCCTCTAGGGTAACATGGCATAAATATGAAATATACAAACTCGTGCGTTCAACGCACAGCGCAAAGCTAAGGAAAAACTAGCAAATAAACTAAACAATACAGGAGTACGCAAAATGTACAAATAAATGACATTGAATATACAGCACAGTCCAAAAAGAATGAAACTAACAATTAAATAAAAATTCTTAACAAAACTAAGAATAGTGGAAACTCTGACATTGTTTTGACAAGGCTGATTAGGAATAAATAAAAATACACATTTAAATTTCCGAAACCCGGGGTGCCAGACCACAGCAGTTATCATTGGTCTAATTACCCTAGTGTCATCTTGGGGCTAAGTCCTCAATTCTTTCCACACAGCCTCCTGCACCTACCTAGGGCGATGGTGGCTTTGCTGCTCAATTTCTGGATATGTGAATTCCATGTATGCCTTTGATCAAACCATATCCCCACGTATTTCGCCTCCCTGTCATATGGAATCCTTTCGCGTCCTATCACTAGTGGCTGTAAGCCTTCTAGCGTTCCTTTTCTTGTGAACGTGACAACCTGTGTTTTTTGAGCATTGACTGATAGTCGCTTTTGTTTACACCATTTGTCAACCGTGTTTAGAGCGGTTTGCATACGCTTCACAAGAACCTTTGGAAACCGCCCTCTGACGACTATTGTAAGGCCGTCAGCATATCTCACGCAATGGAATCCCTTTCCGGTAAGCTACCGGATTAGGTCATCTACTAGGGTAGCCCAGAGCAAGGGGGAAAGAACTCCACCCTGCGGACACCCCCTCCCGCCTACGCGTCAATGGTAGCCTCACCAATTGTGGATGTGATTATCCTTCTTTCCAGGCTGGCTCTTACCACAAGAAGCTTTGGCGCGACGCCTTTTCTCCGCAAAGCTTCGATAATTGAATTAGTGGTAGCATTGTTAAGTGCTCCCTCGATGTCCAAGAAAGTCATCATGGTTATCTCTTTGTCTTCTATAAACTTTGTAATTAGCCTGTGGAGGTCGTCTAAAGCGACGTCTGTAGACTTGCCCGGTTGATATGCATATTGTCTATCACTAAGTGGCTGTTTTCTCAGTGCGGTATCTCTTATGTACCTAGCCATGTACCTTTCAAGGCTTTTAAGTAGAAAAGGGACTTCGGCGTTTGATCGGATACTTTACCTATCTTAGGTAGGTATACTACCCTTACCTTTTGCCATGCAGTTGGGACATATCCCCAGGCTATACACGCTCTGAAGATTTTAACGAGATGTGGCATCAATACCTCTATCCTCTATCCCTTTCTGAAGTAGGACAGGGAATATTCCATCCGTGCCTGCACATTTAAAAGGCGAAAATCTGCTTAGCGCCCACTTGGCTCTCATGGGTCTCGTGATTTCTGCGGCCAGCCTCCAGTCTTGTCTTTTGGCCTCTCTGGCGTACGATCTGCTACGGCCGCCACGAGCACCAGTCAGGATCTTTAACGGAAAGGAAAACAGTTCTCATGCTCTCTTTGTGAGTACTTGTGTAGGTTCCATCCTTTGATGAAGCCCACCTCGGTCGCAGCACAACCATCCTTGGCTAGAACTTTATGGATTCGTGAACAGGCGGGAGCTTCGTTCAGTGCCTCGCAAAACTGTCTCCATGAATCCCTTTTTGCCTTACGGATTTCCTTGTTGTACTGTGTCAGTTTACTTTTGTATGTTTCCCAGCTGTGGTCAGATTTGGCTTTGTTGAACAGCCTACGAACCTCGCCTCTCAAATTCTCTACGTTCCTGTTCCACCACACTGTTTTGGCGCCTTCATATCCCATATATTCCATTTTTGGTGCATCGCTTACTTAATTTCCCTCTATCTACAGAACGATATAATAAAGAACTTAAAAAAATTATTAAAATCGCTGCATTTAATGGATTCAAAACAAAATAAGAATTAGAAATGTGAGTACTTTAGAAATTAGTGACAGGAAGAATAAGAAATATGTTAAATTACCATTTTATCCAAGTTACACAAAAGGTCTACAAAAAAATTTCTCTAAGTTCAATCTTGACATACATACTTCACATAATAGTCTTAAAAATATTTTAGGGAACCCCAAAGATCAAGTAGATAATTTGGAGAAATCAGGTATTTATAAACTATCTTGTAAAGATTGTGATCATGTATATATTGGGCAAATTAAAAGATCAATTAAAACGCGTTACAAGGAGCATTTGGCTTATCTTAAATTTAGAAGGTTTGACAAATCTAGTGTAGCCCTACACATGCTTGAAGAAAACCATAAAGTTGGCAATGTAAAGTTAGTTAAAAACGTAAGCAACTATGTGCAATTAAATCGTTATCAGGGTATGGAAATATATAAAAACAAACATATTTTAATGAATTCAGATTTAGGACCCTTAAATTCTTGTCTTTATAATTTATTAAGTAGAAGTAGTAGATCAGACGGAGTTAGAATTAGTGACTAGTTAGTTAAGTATGACGGCAGTCAGCCATGACCGTGATCATTGTACCATGACCTTTTTTAGGTATAAACTAGGGTAGTTGTAGTGTAGTTATTCAGTTCAGTGTTTCTGCTGATGATGATAATGATTGTTACTGAAACGTACATACGTCCAGTTAGTGCAATTTTTGGTGAGGGGTTTAGGAGAAGTTTGCAGCATTACCAGTACCACAGTTTAGAGTATTTTTGTCATTCCGTTAAATGTTATTTTCTTTTACCTAAATACAATGAATTTTCAATCCATCCATTATATATCAAAATAAACGATTACAAAAACCAAAGCTTTACCACCGAACAGTTTTGTTAAAATTCGTTTTAATACCGACAATTTACTTCCAAAAATATACGCGCCATACATAAAATCTATATATGTATTTAAGTCAAAGTAATAAAGTACAGATGTGTAGATGTGTAAGTATATAATTATCTTTGTTTTGCTGCTATACCAGCAAACCCGCTTTTGAGAAATAAAGTGGTAATATCAATGTTATTGACACAACGAGGTGACATAAAAGCATTATAGCCATTCGCTTAAAAACAAGATTTCATTTCTCTGTAACGATGCGCTGTCATATAGGGAGAGGTAAAGGGAATCAAGAAACAGATTTTCATTTCCGGCGAAACTTTTTACTGAGCATTTATTTGCGTTTGCAAATTAAAGCAGAAAGGGGAACGCAACCATGACTCCCACAATGACGCTACGGAATGTGTTGCTTTGCCAGACTTTAATTCAGTTTGAGTCAAGATGCAAGCTTTACAACTACAAGCGCTATCAACATAACGATCAAACGTATAGCTTTGTATATTTTAATTTGTTTACTCCCGTAATAGGAAGAGCGCAGTAACAATTGCTTTGAAGTAATGTGTGACACAGTTATTTGACTTTGATCTCTAAAAGTTTATTTTCAATTAACTTATTTTCGGAAAACGGTATCTTTACCGCGAAAAAACTGTACGAATTAATTGCAAGCTGTACTTTGTCCAAAAAAAAAAATATAAGATTGCGTAGGTTTATTTGCTCAATAACTTTATACTGCAATAAATGTAACACATTTTCCGGTATTTGTTTATAATTCGTACTATAAAAATATACCAATTTCAACAGGACTATCTATATAAATATATATTAGTAATATTCAAAGTTTCCAAAAGGCTTTCAAACCTATTTTGGAGTGCTATCGCACCAAATTGTTTACAAAGCTTCCAGAAACTATATGTCTAACTACAACAAATAAATTATTTTTGTAAAAACCTCACGTTTTTATACCACTAATAACATTTTTACGGAATCTGAAGATGTTAGGTACACATTTATTTTTAGGCGAACTTTAGATTTAGATAATATGCTAGGTTTTAAACAAGCACGCCTAGAAAAGTATGTTGTTTTTCTAAGTAGTATGGTTAGTATCTACTATGTAATAGTGGAAAATGATTTCTTGTAGTTTACACCAAAAAGTTGCCAACGTATAGATCGAGATATGACAATTATGGAATACCGGAAAACATTTACAATAGCAGACGCTATTACATTTATCAAAACAGCAATAAATGAAGTTTAAAATTAGCGGCTATAAAGTCATGTGCAAAAATTTGTGGAATGAGATTATTAGCGACTTTGAAGATTTACCTACCGTTGACAAGGATGTAAACAAAATCATTTGCATAGGGAGGCAGTCGATTTGGTCGAGAAGGAGCTACTTGAATGTATTGAAGATCATCGAAAAGAAGTTATTACATCATCGAAAGAAAAAGATGAAGAAATTGACCTGCGACCAGTTAAAGAGTCCTTGAGAAGATTTAGCGAAGTATTTCGGCCTGCGCAGATTTAAATGAAAATATTGTGCATGTCTGTTCTTTAATGGAACGCAGCATAGTAGTTACCAGAACAATAACTGAAGGGCTGAACCATCAAAAATTATTTAATGACAGAAAAAACAACTGTAATAGCACCTTCTTTAAGAATATTTCTTGTTCTAGAGCAAAAATGATTATTTTGTACTAGTAATTTCTAGTTAACTGAAGTATCATGTTGGCATTTAGAAAATTAAATGAAATCTACGTATTTTAAATGACAGTTTCAACAAAATATATTTTCGCGAAGTAGTTATTTAGATATTGTAGAGTGAATCCAAAATGAGAGGTACATATGTCGTCATATGCGTTTTGAGCACTGGAATCGCCAAAACGGTCTATTATAGGAGCTTTAGGAGTGTTCCTGTCACTTTGACAGAAGTATTTAATGTAATTTCTATCGTAAAAAAAATCACCCCCACCACTAATGACTTTAGTTCCTCTATTCTACGTCGACATTACGATGACGACATATGTACCTCTCGTTTGGGTTCACTATTCGCTATTTAAGTGTTGATGTAATACGTTGACTGCAAATAATACATTTTGGCCTGTTATTTTCATCCGATCTGAGATTTTATTTATAAAGTGCTGGTTAATAAGTGTTTAATTTGCTGCCGTCTCTAGAAGCGGGTACTACAAAATTATTTTGGTTCCCACTAGAAGTTGGTACGTAATAGTCCGTGCTTCATAAATATTTTTATGTTGCAAACATTTAATGTCAATTCACTTCTTTTATAAAATTATAAAAAATATTTTTTCTCTGCGAAATATTTGTTTATTTCCAAAAATATCTTCATACCGTATACAAATTGATATTATTGCTTGAAAATTCATTGTATTATTGTGATAATTTATCATGTTTTTGCATAGAATGTACGCTTGCAATAATAATGTTTTCAATTTTCAAACAATAATTATATAAGAGAAAAATAGTAGGATATATATTCAAATTTCGCGCTCTAATGATGCGAGCGCCCTCTATGGATTGATACCAGAACCTTTCAAAATCACTCTCCATCACCACATTGCACAGGCGTTGCAACTTTTTATTGTTAAGTTAACTATCTCTAGTGTATCTTATCTCCATATCTCTTAATGTCAGAATAATGGAAGGCGGCACCCTTTCTAGGTGCGTTCGGATATTCGTTCAGAGTAACTCCACTTACCCTGCCTGCACTTTTTGACGTTCGGAAATGTCGTAGAACTCTATCGAAGTTCGGGTATGATAGAGCATTGCTGAACGGAGTACTCGGTGTGTGTTTGTCAGCTTCATCTACTAACGGTAGGGTGTGAAGTGTATGAAAATGTTTGAGGTTAAGCCTGTTTTGTTTGGGTGAATAACTACATACAAAAAAAAAATAACTCCTAACGAATTTGACTCGAATCTTATCAAATATTAAACATAGTCGGTAATGAAGTGGATAATGTTACACAGGAAAATTATGCAATTGTTCCTGATGAAAATAACGAACTTATTGTGAATAATAACTACGTACTTTTGCAAAATCTTAAGAGTAAATATATTTGTTTCATAGCGTTTTTTATTACTTACTGATTGTCCAATTATTTTTAGCCCATGATTGTCTATTTGTTGAAATAAATGAAATATTGGACGGAAATTTCATGTCAATTTTTAAGAATCATCGGAACAACAAATTGAAGATTTACATGAAGAAAAAGAAGAAAAATAATGGTCATCCGAAAATGTAAACATTCTAATTTCAAAAATAAAAAAATACGATCAGGACTTCTCAAATAGCATAAAGAAAAATGTATGGAAGAAATATCTACCGAAATGTTAGAAATGGGTGTCAAATGCACAGATGTGCAATGTGAGTCGAAATGGAAACAATTAAAAAGAACTTACAAGATTATTACACTACATAATTCGACATCGAGGCAGAAGTGTAGAAATTGGAAGTTTTTTCAGAGTGTTAATAAAATACCAAATTGTGTTCATTATTTCTTTTTCTACACAAGTTCGTGGATAGCCCACAGTTTGATATGATTTAATTCTATGTATTTTATTTAATAAACTCTCAAAAGTTTCAGGATGCATGCGAAAATGCTTTTGAAATTTCTGATCGTTAAAGTGTGAAACTGTAACTTAGTTACAGATTTTTTCAATTGCCACCTCTTCGTCGTCACTGCTATCAAAAAATACTTTCTTTACTAAACTGCATTAAAGGCAAAATAACCGTTTATTCATGTTGTATGTTGTAGAAATCGTAAAACGTTGTTGGTTGTCATTTACTTGAGCGGGTTTTAGGTTAGGATCATGGTACCGTTCGGCTTCTTTCACACAGAGTTCAAGGTGTATGGCTTAAGCGTACCACTCTTACACTACTCTTAATCCGCTTCATACGCTCCTTACTCTGGATCTGCTCCGATCAAATATCCGAACACACCTTCTGTAAATTGACAATGCTTTCCTTAAAAATGACAAGTGTCACTTCTTGTCTGATCTCTTCGCTACTTTGTTCTTTGTAGCTGAACTGGTGTATTAAGTACCGATGTGCCTGCATCTATCGCTAAAAGGGGCAAGGTATCTGACGTCATTTGCACTAAAACGAGCGCTTCAGTGTACGCCACTTGAACTAGTGCAGACAGTTCATCTATAAAGAACAAATCTGGTAAGTGTCGCTTCTTATCTCCTCGCTGAATAGACCGCTAAATAGACCGGCGAACAGATAAAACAAGATGCGTCACTTGTCGTCGGCACCTTTGATGTCAACAAAAAATGACCCATAGCGGTGTTGCATTATTTCAACACCATGTGCCTCAACTATCTCCTTTGATTTAATCAATCCAGAGGGGCGTGTGTCAAAGAGACAAAATAACCGCTATCCATATCTGCTGTCATTTGCTACCTAAAGTTTATATAAGTACAGGGTGTCCCATCGAAGACTGGGTCTTTAATTACAGCTCTATTTTTGATTTTAGGAAAAAGTTGTTTATACAAAAGTTTTACAGCATTCAATGCTGCATAATCGGAAAATATTTTTGACAGGTGTTCCAAAACTAGGAAACGCATAATTACTCCGTTATTTTACATTACATTTTTAAATTCTACGAAGAAAAATAACAACACTTTATATAAGCTGCTATATGTTTATCTGTAATAGCAACAGTGTTATTTACTCTTTTGTAAAAAAAATGGATCTGCTACAATGTTTTAATTAAGGCGGCATAGTTTGTATATGCATTTGTTGTCATATTCATATTTTAAATACCAAATATACATACTTAGCTTGATAGAACTGCGAAACTACAATCGATATAATTATATACATGTGCCCACTATGGTCCTGAACCACAGTGTACTATCACTAAGGACGACCTAATTCAATCCTGCTCTTTTGTAGTCCGTTTTCAATGACTTTCAAGCCTAACTGTCATCTTGTAAAGCTGTTGCCGGGAATTTTCAAACGTTTGAAATAAATTTTATTGTATTTTAAGGAAAGTAGGAGAACTAAAGTTTTTTAGTAAGGGATATTTTATTAATGTGAAGTTACCTATATTATTGGATAATAAGTTATATTTAGAAAAATATTTGGTTAGGCTGCTTTTTAATTTCTTAACAGAAGTTAAGGTCAACTGTGGAGGAAACATTTAAACATTTTAACAAAAAGTCGCTCATATCTCAAAATCTATTAAAGATAGGTATAGGGAATGCTCATATAAAGCGATAGGGGAGGATATTTACTTTCTAATTCCGAATTAAAATACAGGGTGTTCTATTTAAAAAAAAATGAGTTTTCTGCATTTGAAAATATGTCACCTTTGTTCCTCAGTTTGAACACCCCTGTATGTTAGATTTGTAAAGTGTGCTTTACCGTTTGTTAGAGTTATATCTACATTCATAACATAGCCAAATTGGAGTTCTCTACTTGTAGTATTAACCGAGATATTAATTTCTCAAATGATGCAATGATTATGACTAAAAAAAAGAAAACTTAAATAACTCAAAAACGCAACATGTAGCATATAGGAATAGCTAATGAAAACTGACGTATTTATAGTTGTAGAATCCAAAAATGAATAAAAAAATATATCATTCTATTTAAAATAAGAAAGTTGACATCCATTTCCGGTCAACCGGAAGTGATATTTTGGTTAAGGCATTTTACATTTATAATAATAATAATAATAATATAAGTTTATTGTAATATAACAACGGATATTACAAAACGTCCATAAAACTAAATACAAAATTAATAGCAATCATACTTTCAATATAAACAGAAAATCGTTAATGACTATTATGGTTCAATTTCACAAAGAAAATGAAACAATCTTGTCCTAAAAGTAGGAAGTGACTCAATCATTTTTAAATTCAGTTGGCAGTGCATTATAAAACATGAGGGCAAATATAGGTAATGTTTCGTTGAGTTTAGTGATAATATCCAAAGAGGATAGCAGTAGTCATGCCTGCTTCTTGTGGAGTAATCGTGTAGTATTGTATTGTGAGAGAAGAGATGTTTGTTTTTAAAAAGAAAAAGTATAGATTGAAATATAAAGATGGCGTATAACGTAAGTAATTTATTTTTCTTTGAAAAGATCGCGACATGATTGGTGCAGGTTCAATTTATATATTACGCAAAAATTTTCTTTTGAGTTGAAAATAATCTGGGCATGTCACTGCTACCTCCCCACAGCACAATTCCATAATTGAGATGAGGATAACAACAACCAAAATACATTGTGCGAAGAGTGTGTGTGTCAACCAGGTCTCGCAATCGCCTTAATCCAAAACTGATACTGTTTAATTTTTTTACAATGACATCAATATGCTGTGTCCATTTCAGTGGTCATCTACAGTGAGACCTAGTAGACGCACTGCACTTTAACAGAATAAGATCATTATCTATTACAATTTCAGGGGGGTATTTCTGTGATTTGGTTTTAAACAAAATTACTTCTGATTTACCGTGATTAAGTTTTAAATTGTTCACATGCAACCATTCTGTAAGACGTGTAATGTAATTAGAGCTTATGCTTGTAATGGCGTTTAGCGTATCACCCGTCACAAGGAAGAAGGCATCATCGGCATAGTTAAAAGTCGACAAACCTAGAATCCACCATCGGAAATTTGACAGCATAGATATCGTTTGAAATACAAAATAAAAAAAAAGGGGGCCCAGAGATACTAACCCGGGGAACACCTTTGGTTAGTGTTATTCTCCTTTGATCTAAAAGTGCGATTGTTGCTGCGAATTACTACTGACTGTGTTCGATAAGATATATATAGCGTACCCCATGACAGGGCCATACCCCTAATTCCATAGCATTCCAGCTTATACAATAACATGCGATGATCTTATGCTGTCAAGGCCCTGGACAAATCCAGCAGAAAACCACAAGCAAGTTTTCTCTGTTCCAAACCCGACAACACCGCTTCAATGAATTCGAAAAGCGCTGTTTCAGTGCTTTTACCTTTTACAAATCCGTGCTGAGACTTGTTTAACAGATTGTACTTTTGGATAAAATCTAAGAACCGGTTATAGGCTATTTTATAGTAGTTTATAGTTCCAATCGAAGAGATACTGGTGCCAAAATCTCAAATATAAGTAAATAATAGAACATCATAAACTTTTAATGAACCAGTTACGTGGAATACCCTGTATTGCTGCAATGTTTACTACTAGGTATAATAACTATACTCACTTTCATAAAGTGATACAAAAAAAAAATAATTCACTTTTCTCTGACAATAAGTAAAAGAGTAGTAATCACGTAGGTAGTAATAAAAAAAAATAAAAAGCAGTAAAGTAGATCATTTGTTTCCAAGACACGATGATAACCGAAACTTAAACGAAATTAATTCGATCGAGTATTGTGACTACTTCCCGATATGTGAATCGACTCGATCCTCGAACTTGTCGAATAAAGTCGATCGTATTTCGTGATCCCGGGGCTGCTCCTTATGCGGAGCAGGTACAACAACTCCGACTCCGGCTCTGAACATGGTGCAAAAAATCAGGTTCACAGATCTATAGATGCATTTCCAAACTCTAATGTTTTTTATTGCATTGGTACTACAAATGCAGAGGCAGATGTAGCGAAGTGGAAAGACTGATATATTTGAATATTCGTAATTTAGTCGGGCGTTTTTTTTTTGTAAGTCAATCTCTTTACCCAATAACATTCCAACATTTCGCTTTTAGAATGTGCATTACACTTCAGCTCCAAGTTTTCTTTTGTTTCTCCCCTCTGTCGTTTCTTTTCCAATTTTTTTGTTTCCATTTTTTTCATCTTTTTCGCAGTTGTCTGTTTTTTTTTCTCACTTTTTTAAACATTTTTCCCTTTTTTGTTTTTCCGAATTTTATGCGCCTTTTTATTCTTTTATTTTTTTTAACTAATAGTTTTAAACATTTTTACTTTTGCATTTATTTTTTTATTTTTTTTTTTTTTTTTTTCCCTTATCCCTTTTTTTCCGTCTTCTCATTTAAAAAATGCATTTCTTATCTCTTTTTTACTGTTGTATATTTTCCCATTTTTTAAAACTTCGCATTAAAAAAAGCGAGGTAACCCAGGCAACCAAATTTAAATTTCCACAATTATTTTTAGTAACTTCAACATAAGTAACTATTAACGTAATACAAAATTGTTGGTAATTTCATGATTCGATATTGAAGTTACTAAAAATTATTGTAGGAAATTTAAATTTGGTTGCCCGGGACAGTACACAAACCACAATTTTTTTACTTTTTCCATTTTCTTATTAAAAAAAAACCTTTTTTAATTCTTTTACACACTTGTTTTCCATTTTTAAAGACTTTTTCGCATTTTTTAACATTTTTCTATTTGTTTATTTTTTTATAATTTTTCCGTAACTTTTTCAAATATTTCACTTTTTTTTAAAAGGAAGGTATATAGTACACAAACCACACCTAAACGTGTCAAATTCGCAAAACCAAACCAAGTCAAAACAAAGAAATTCCGTAATAACTCGAAGATTACAGGAAAGTAAATCTGAATAGGTATTTTCTATTCTGTGAACTGATTAAGGTTCAGAACCAATACGGGTGCAGGTGCACGGATGCAAAGTGCAATAGCTCCGGCTCCGGCACTCTGGCTCCATCTAATTCAATTGAGTCCAGGTCTGCATTCAGTTCCCCGCATCCGGACCCAGCGGATTAACAAACCCGCTTTGATACGAAAAGTAAACTTGGTGCACCTACTCAGATAAACGAACCAGCTTCGAAAGAACAGGTTCGATCCGTAGCAGCCATCCCTAATACCTAATAGTAAGCGACGCGACGAGGTTAGCCATAAATTTGGCTCCGCTCCAAATGATTAATGGCATCGCTGAAATCAATGTGTTCCCGTAAGTGCATGTGCATTTCATACGGTGAATACGTATGGTCGGAGGCTTGCCTCCTAGGTAAAACTGCCCATGCGACTCCCACTGCTAATAACTTAACAAGTTTTGTTAGGTGAGTTTTATAGGTTATACACAGAAAATTGATAAAATGGGTGAAATAAGAAGCGAGGAAGGTATTATCTCGAACAATACTCTTGATGAAATTCAAATAAAAACTGAATTATCTGCATTGTATCATGATCTCCAAATGTTCGGAGAACGTAAAACGCCAACCGAGATGTTAAATTTTATGAGTAAGAATGATTTATGTGAAATGTTGAATGTATGCTGAAGCTGTATAAACTTTTAATGGTTGCGGTTACTATACCGGTAACTTCAGTAGAGAGAAGTTTTTCAACACTAAAAAGAATTAAAAAATACAACCGCAACACTATAAATCAAAATCGATTGAGCAGTATATTGTTGTATTGCAAACAATATCCTTAATATCAATTGAAAAAGGCCTTCTTAAGTCATTAATGTAAAATAACGTATTTTACGAGCGGGGAATTGATTATTTTATTAGTACAAAAAAATAAGCGCATTCCTCTAATTCAGGGGTCGCCAAACTACACTGTTGAAAATATTACGGTGTTGGCGTTAATTTTGCGCTAGTCAAATATTTTAGTGTTGATTTTTCCAAACTTTGCCAGACGAGTTGACTACGCGTATTTAATAGAACAGAAATTACTAGAATTTCGTGTGAATTCTTTGTTCAGATATGAGGATTGACTATTTTTCTAGACATCCAGAAGCGTCAACCAATCAGAATTTTTCCCTCGGATAGAAATATAGAAACCCCACCTAGTCTAATACAGTATTGCATTATACGCACCACCTGCATTGCACGTGTATCTGTTTTCGTGTTTGTATTCTCCGTATTAACATATCCAACAAAACCACCAAATGTGACTGACTTGCAAAGTGTAACCTCGTGTTATTGAACGTTAATTCCAGTGGGCATAAAAAATTTTCAACATCTTAAAGATGTATTGGGAAACATCTATTTTACGCAATTAGTTTCGACTTGAATCAAATAGCATAAAACATTCACTTTATAATTTTATAATGGTTCTCAAAAAAATCATTTTAAAATTGGTACGTTTAGTTGAAACCAAAACTTGTGAATGAGTGGTTTTGCATATTTATAATTGAGAAAAACGTCTTAAAGAGAGAATATTATAGCACTAAGAAATAGGAGTTGCATATTAAAAAGACGTTGTGTTTAGAAAATGGTGTTAAAACACCCAATAGATCGCATTCATTTAGTTAAACAGCTAGTAAATTTGTCTAGTCTAGATCAAATAAAATGTGACTAGAAGTATTTTATAATTCCACGTGTCAGTTGGACAAAATAACCCCTTAGCAATAGACAATACTTGACTATCTTTGCTCGTCAAATTTAAACTTCTATAGTTCTCGACAAAATAACACGAAAAGAGTGTGGACCTCTCCTGACTATTAAATTAGTCAAAAAAGTGTTAAAATTTTCAACAGTGTACGGCCCGCGGGCCAAATCCGGCCCGCTGCGTATTTCAATCCGGCCCGCGCAAGTTGTAAGTACTAAGCGGTTAATTCAGCTATTGCCGATAGTTTTTCTCACCCACAATAAGAGTTTACGAAAATTATTGCACCGGGAGGTATCTACATCTACTATTCACAGACTGATAGTCAACTGATGTCGCGGTAAATAAGTCCGGTTAATTCATTTACTATGAACGCTTTCGGCGTACTTCGCAATAATATTTCTAACCTTATTTAGAATTAAATTTGAAATATTCATGAATAGATTTGCGATAAAGCTGAAGAAGTGTGCCCAAAGAAGAGGGTTTGTTTTTCTGTTGACCTCTCAGCTCAAGCGACTGTCAGATAAATTGAGAATATCACAATACGCTTCCTAATGGAGAAGGCAAAAAATGTCTAGTGATTTTTGTTAGTTCTTGATGAGTCAACAGTCATTGTTGATACTGCCCAAGTATTTTTGTTTTGTGCAAAGCTTTCAATAAGTTATTGCATAATTCATCAAACACCTCTATCTATTTTGCATTATTGAACCAGTTGTGGCAGTGGTTAACTTTATTGGCTCTCGGCGAGTTAACCATCGCCAGTTCGATGGTGCAATAGTGGAAAGTTTTATTGAAATTTTTTGAACTTAGAGATATTATTAATATTTTTTTTTAATGAGAAAGAATTTCTACAATCGTTCCGTTCATTAATAGTAATTATTGCTTCTGTTTCTTATGCCCTCTCAACTGAACTTTCGTTCCTTCAAATTATTTCAAATAAAAAGATACTAATATTCGTTGAAGTATTACAAAAAAAATATGTCGCAATTCATTTCTTGTGATCTAGATTGGATTAGAATTCCTAAAAATGGATCCTATTTTACTTCAAAATTTTCTGGTCAGATGTTTTCAAGGTGCCGAAATCATCAGAAGTAGCAGGTATTGAACTACTGAGATGTGTTTCCAAATGCCCTAAAATAATGGAATCTTATTTTTCTTGGCTTTCTTCATAACACTACTATAGGTTTGTCTTTTTTGTCTTTTTTATTAATAAATTTTTGGTTTACTGCGTAGTACTTGATTGTTTTATCAATCGTTTATTCCAGCATCTTGTTTTGCTGTTTCTTCCAATGTTACTCTTAAATATTTAAATTTCTCATTTGCTCTATTTTAGTATCATTTATTTCAATTTTAGTTTCAACATTCTGGTTTCCGAGGATTTTAGCTTTTTCTATGTTTATTGTCATGCCCTCTTCTTCCATGTTTCCTTTCCATATGTTCAAATTTTCTTTGTTTTTCACTGTCTGTTATTATTACCACATCGTCTGCAAAGATTCCATTATGTAGCTATTTCAATCCTCTCCAAATTCTTATCTTAAATCACACAAACACTTTATTAACTTTTTGTTCGCATTTTGCTTCATTTTGCAAAATGCGAACCAGATGAAGATAAACTTTTAATATTTAATATTTACTGTTTGGTTTATATATTGCGTACTTTTCTAGGTACTAACATATAGAAAACAATGATTATTATAATATTTACTAGCAATAATAATTTATTGTAATGTTATTTATAATCCACCAGATAAAAATTATTTGGCCATTTGGAAAAGTTAATAAATAATAGGAATAATATAAAATAAAACCACAAGTCAGTAATTTTTAAACACCCTGTATGATACGACGGAAACTTTTTGGTACATTGTTTTTCGTTCAATAAAACACATAGGAGCACTTAATAAAAAATATACACGTTAGAATTTACAACCTGGCCCGCTGAACTTAATTTTCGTTACGATTTGGCCCTGTCCTAAAAAAGTTTGCCGACCCCTGCTCTAATTTATTGAAAATAGTAAGCAATACAGTTTTCCACGTTTCAAATAAATATTAAACCATTTCTTTTACTTTTTAAAAATATTGGTTTAAATTTGGTTTACTTTTGCGTTCATTATAGAATTATTTTAAGTTTTTATTTCCTTCTTATTTCTTTATTGCAGAATTTTATGAGAGAAGTTACTATTATACTAATTATTAGTTTGTTAAGAGTTTGTTATTGGTTAATTGGTTTTAATGTTTATTTTCGGTTTAGTATTATGTTTATAAAGCGTTGATTTTAAATTTTTGTTTTTTACGTACCTTTTTACGTATCACCTCATTCATTTTCTTACGTGGTTCTTGCTAGACAATAAATTATATTTTATTTTAACCTCTTTCTTTAATTTTTATTCTGCACTTACACTGCTACAATAATAACTATAAAAATATAATTTATTGACCGAGAAGAGTTAGGTAGGTTACAATAGCCTTGCACAAAAAGTCACGAGTCGCCACTGGTATCAAAGTAAAGTAGGAGTATCAAAGAAAGCACCTATTTTTTATTTTAAAATATCAGCGTTGCGCCCTTGTTTTATATTTAAATTATTTTCTTACGGCCTTCTCATACATCAAAATGGCGCCCTCCATGTAGTCCGAACACTGCGCATCCCTAAGCTATATCTATATATTTATCCTTGTCCACGACACGGATCTGTTAAAAACGACAAACGTCTTGTCTCTTCGCTAGTTAAATCAGAGTATAGACACTAAGGACAAGCTCGCAAAATCCTTTGTTCTTTTGTGGTCCGTTTTGAATGACCATCAAGCCCAACTGCCATTTTGTAAAGCTGTTGCCGGGGATTTTCAAACGTGTCGAATAATTTATATTTTAAAGGAAGTAGAAAAATAGATTAAAGAAATACACAAATTTATGCGCTTTTTATTCTGATTTTCTTGCAAATATTTATGAGCAGTTTATAGTAATAAAAAACACAATTCCAGTAAAATAGTGTTTGATTAAGTGATACGTATATTTGCAAGTGTTTTACGATATGTATGTTCATATTCTTTCCTTTTTGTGAAATAAATCTTTATTTATATTTTTATAATATAAAATATTCTTCCAGAAATAAATATGTTCATTCTCAAATAAATCAATAAAAATGCAACAGCTTCGGTGGAAGAAGGGACTTTCAAATTTCTAACACGAACACACAATAACTTTTAATTTGAGTTCAAGAGTTACGACTATATCGTTCTGTGCAATACAAAGATTGTTTCTTTTTATTCGACTACTTCATTTCTAACATCCGACCCTGCACTGGTTTGTCAACAATAACGTCCGGGGGTGCACCAGTGGATAGAGTTCAGACGTAGACTATATAATATCGAATTGTCTATAATGTGAATAAATGCGATTAAAATTTATACCGGTATAATGCAGTTCAAACCAAAATCACATTATTTTAAAAAGTGAACATAAAATTGAATTAGGTTAGTTATTGCGATAAATAGCAATCTAGCTTAAAATGTGTATCTACAAATAAATTGATTTAATGTGACCTAGGAATCTCTGCGCAATGACAATAGTTCTTCTTACTCATGTAGTTTCTTAATTCTTGTCGCGTCATATATATTAGATTCATTTGGAAATCCCAAGAAACTGCGACCATCGTTAGCATCAAAATTTATCTTGCGAGGGTGACTGGCACTACAACATGATGTATCTATGTAGGTATGTAAATAGAAGAGTGATGTTACACTGCGACCTAAAAGATTTGTTGTGTCCCCTATTCTTCGCTGCTTTTACAGCTGGCCTTCCAATCCTGTTCCTTTCAGAAAGTGTAAGATGTCGAGGGCCCCAGTCTAGGTAAGTCTCCCTCTTCGATTTCACATGCTCCCAGGTGCAACGCCCTCGAGTTGCACAGTGCTACGCAGTTTGAGAGGAGGTGGATGGGTGTTTCATCCTGTTCCCCACAAAATCTACATTCAGATTCCTTTTCCAATCCAAGCTTACTCAGGTGTCCTTTCAGTCTACGATGGCCTGAAAGTATTCCTGTTAACATGCGAACGTTGTTCTTACTCAGGTTGATGCATTCTGTAACCTCTTCTGGTTATAAGCTCCCAGAAGAATTTTACTTTGCCTCATTTTTTGGAGATTTTCCCAGTAACTGGATTTTCTCTGCTCCATTTCTATTTTTAGTTTCTTCAGTATTGTACTGCTACTTAACCCGCAAAAGGGTTCAGGCCCTACAAAAGGCATTCCAGTCCCTTTTTTGCGAGATTATCCGTTATTTCGTTTCCTTCCACTCCTGTGTGACCCGGAACCCACAGGAGGGTCACTTTATTCCTTTTACCTAGCTCATTTAATTTCCCTAGGCATTCCCAGACCATCTTGGAACTGATTTCATATGATCTCAACGCCTTGATGGCTGCTTGACTATCAGACATGATGACAACTCCTACTTTCGATAATTTCTATCCATATTAAACTAAACACATCTTTCAATAGCGTGTATTTCCGCCTGAAATATACTGGATATTTTTCCAAGCTCTCGAAATATGTTGCTTTTATGGCATTTCTATTCAAGTTCAAGATGGTGTTATGATCCCACTCGCTCCTGTTACTGAGCTTTATGATGAATTCCTTCACAAAGCTGATTTTTTTTAACATATTATCCCAGGTTTGATCACCGTCAGGAGATTGAGGCCTATGCCTAATCATTCCTTCCTTTGACCTTCTGAGTGTGGTTCTTTTTGCCACGCCCTCTACTACAATATGGAGAGGGGTAAGATCAAATACTACTTCGATAGGTCTCATAGCCCGTTATGCATACACATGCAATCTTTTGCACTTTCGAGAGTTAATTCTCGCGGTGGCCAGTTTAGTTCTTTTGCTCCATCTACTGATGCATAAGTGATGATCGGTCTGACTATCGCTGTATATATCCAAAGCAGTATTTTTGGCTTGCATCCCCAATTTTTCTCTGCAAGGTTTCTGCACACCATCAGAGCTCTTTTGGCCTTGTTGGTTACTTCAAGTTCATGTTTGTTCCGTAGAAGTTTATTGTCTAGGGTAAGGCCTAGATATTTAACTTCCGTTCTCCAATCTATATTTTGCCCTTCCAGTTTCATGGTTTTAAGATTGGATTTTCTTTTCTTCAGCATACCCTTGACAAGGTATGCCTAGATCCGTCAGTCTGCGTAAGAGTTCGTCTACTATTAGGCTCCACATAAGTGCGGATGTAACTCCCCCCTATGGGCATCTTCTGGTCGTACTAACCGAGATGGTCTTATGTCCCACCTCCGCCTCCACCGACCTGGTAGACAGTAGCTGCGACATCCATCTACCCCCCTATCAATTAATGCTTTTTTGACAGACTCGTGTGATAACAACATGATACCCATTCGTGTTTTCTTTCACGGTTATTTAAGTTATTTCACTTAAACCTAACAATATAATATGTAAGAAAGTATTTAATGTTATGGCCATTGGCCACCGATCTTACCTTTTATACAGGAATATCATGGTTCATTAAATGTTTTTAAAACTACAGGGGTAATCCAAAACTAATAAAGTACGTAAAATAAATAAATAAAAGAAGTAAATCATTTAGATTAAAAAGATGAGTAGACTAATTTGTGTAGATACGAATGTAAACAATAACAAACTGCCATATTGGGAAGCTGTTATTTGAAGTGAAGTTAGGCTGAGAAATTTGAACCCCTATGACTCATCCGTTTTCCTTACGCGTTGTACTCTGGTTCAATCATCGAAGATTGACACTTAAGTGCCGCCGACATGTTCTTGCTTCAACTTCACATTCGTTGAAAATGCAAGAATCAGTAGGTGCTGAAGATTCTTTTTTAAAGAGAAGAATATTTTGAATAATATTTTTTTACTCATTTAAATGTACAGTCGCCGATATTATTATTTAGTACTCGAAGGAATAGCTCGACGCTTTGATGGTGCTAAATATAAACGTCGCCAACAGTACGTATATTAATAAAATAAATGAATAGTAATTCGTTCTGTTATTGTTGAATATATATAATGAATACTGTATGTAGGTATATATGCATTCAAACGAAAATTTATAAACATTCGCTGTTATCCGCGATAAGCGAACGTATATATATCACGTCATATGGATTCTTTAAAGTTAGTTAATTGTAAGATAGTGTTTTTTTGCACCATTACTGCTTTTACGTATAATTTACACATATTAAACAAAACCACGTTGCTTAGGATATTACTATTTATGATTTTAAATGATATAAAATGTGCCGTTTTCGTGGAGCGTAAATATTTTTTTCCAGTTAAAGAAAGAAAGTTTTTGCAAAAGAAACCCCTTAAATAAGCTCAACGTTAAGAAATTTCTTTGTTGGCGAAGGATTAAATGTAAAAAAAATCTTCAATTGAACAAAGTAATTCTTCTCTTCAAGTCGTCAACGCATAGCTGCTTCGTACGTTCCTAATTCGTTTAAATTCTTTAGAATTCTTCCACTTGAATAGAATTTATTTCAGCTGCATTTTTTAAATATCTCCTTCTGCGGAGACTTGCCAGTTAGTTCGTAATCATTTTACTGAAAATGATCTATCCGACGCACAGCTGTTAAAGGAATCCGTTAAAATATCCTTCGCAAACGCGGATGGTTCATTAGTAGTCTCGCCATTTCTTTTATCCGTTATCTTCGCGGTGATCCTAGATGCAGCTCGAGATACCAGAACGTCAATGACAAACGGCATACATGTTAATGAGGTAATCGCAGACATATCCTGAATCGAGAAAGGTCGGTATCCTTTGTCGATTATTAGAGCGTCAAGTAACGATGTCGCATAGGTGTTAACCTGTTAAACCGTGGTAGCATTGAAGAATGTATGTGCATAGTAATGACAAATCACAAGATGAGTGATAATTGCCCGTCGGAAAGGTATTTTATTGCGTTCTTTTGTCTTTAAGCTAGTTTACATTGAAAATGAAATGTAATATTTTCAGAAATTGTAAGATATGCATACTTCTCGCTAATAAATTTAATACATAACAATAATTTCTTGCTCCACATGTTTACGACATTAACACGCTTTTTAGTACCTGCATCGCTTACAAAACTTTTTCAATTGCCAGTTATAATGAAAGTTGTAAAAAATATTGCATTTTTAACAACTGATATGAAAATTAAACCACTTAAATATTTAGTTGCCAGTAATAACATTTTATAGAATTTTTTAGTCACTACGCTTTGTGCTATTTTCAGTTTTATATCAACTAAAATTGTTCGTGTACGGCCACAATGTATTGTAACTTGACTCTCGCATTTTTTAACGAAATATGATCAATCATTAACAAACAAGACTATTGTTCACTAGCGTAACTCGTTTGTAGTCATCATGCCGACTACAGTAGATGAAATTTTTATAGGTAATCCTCCTGGTGCAGATTTGTGTAAGAAATAACGAAGGCGTACCTTAACAGTAAATTTATACGTAATCTACTGTATTACAAGTGAATAATGGTATAATACCGAGGCCAATAATAATAAACAACACTATATTACAAAAACAATACAAATTAAATCCAATGACGATTTACAGAATCTCTTGATGATCTGATGGGATAAATTTAAATAACTAGAAATGCTAAACAACCGTTAAAACAAACTTAAGAAATTAGGAATGTTTTCTGCTAATTACGATCAGGTATTTTATTTCACAGAATTTGTTGCTTTATCTTACTCTATCGGGTGAATTATTTAATCTGGAATTTTGTAATATCTCGAAAAATACCTCACAGCCTTTATGGGTAGGGCATTTGATATCTTGAATGTGGACCCTCTATTTTTTATTGCGGATTCGGATTCTACGTCGAAAATTACGTACGATTTGTCAGAAGATGTTTTTTCGTTTCGCCACAGATGGCGCTGTAATCGCAATAAATGGAACAGAAATCAAAAGAATCAAAAAACAGAACACATATTTAGTTATTTCGTTTTATTTTTCAACTACAATATTTGTTCGTAATATTTGAATTACTTTCTATGTTGGTCAATTCTCGAATTATAGCGTTTGTTTTGGCAGGTTACTGTCCGTCCAACGAGATAGTACTCTCTCCTTCTATCATAGTGATTCGGATACAATTTTCTAAAAGGATCGAAACTCATCGGATTCTGAATCATTGTTGAGGTCTCCGAAGTGTTGTTGACGTTTTGTGTGCAACGTTTGAGTTTTGAAATTGCTATGTTAGGATCCTGGTTATCGGCTTACCCTCATCGAACTCAACGATAACTCAGTATGGCGTATTTTCGCTTTTTTATTTAATCAATTTCTTTAGTTATTGCTTTAAATTTCAATTATTATAAAAATAATAATTGTTGCTTTAAATTCTTGATCATTGTAATTCATTTATAGAACCTCTAGTGAGATTACCGTGTGTATCTTAGGTGGTGTTGCTTACCTTCTCAATTTAAATTCGTGACAGCTCGCATTCACAGTTTTACACTTATTTTCAAATTATACAGTTCATATATAATATGATAAAGTGTTACGATCATTTGTACAAGTATTGGGCCCAGATAACTTGCGCTTCTCTATATGTTTTAGTTTAAACCGTAATAATCAACAACTTTGCCAATTAGTATATTTATTTGTTTGGACGTACTGCTGCGATATTTTAGGTTAAATATTGATTTAATATTTTCACATAATTTTAATTTTTGTGCGCTTTTGAAGTATCGTACTGAATTGTGGTAATTATATGTTTTGTATGACATCTTATTACCGATATTCACAATTATACAAGACCTAAGCAAACCTTACCGTGTTTCAATTTCGCCTACTTCTGCTAGTTTTCCTCCTTCCGCAGTTTTTCTAGGTTTATGCGAAGTACCTCGTAGGTGTTTTTAAACCATAGTGAGCCTTTTCACCGTCTCTTCGAACCACCCCGTCTTCACTGCAGCTAGTAGGGTCACCATAAGCGAGGTCTACAGACGAATTGGTAAGTCAGAATTTGGAGGGAAATTAAGTTTTTTACGTTTTGGGACCGATTTGCTGAGAAAGGCGTGGCATAGTAAGTACAAATGGATCGTATATTCTTCCGTTGGGTATTATTTACTGACGAATCAACTTTTATCAACCTTTAGAAACCATGGAGCTGCTAATCAACATAACATGCATTTTTGGAGTGTTGAATATCCACACTAAGTGCGCTAGGGTGAGTATCAACGTCCTTAGCTAGTATAGCTAACCCAATATAAACTCAAAGGCAGCTTACATAAAGGCAAGTGGACAACAGAAAAATTAACATTGGCAATTAATATCGACAATGGTGAAATAGGAGTGAACGAAGTAGACATCTACTTTAGGTTCAGCAAATGAAACAAAACTAGTAGCTCGCCTAAGAAAACTTCAACAATTTTACCCCTATCCGATCAATAGTACTTTCGATGGCCTTTGAATTAGCGGAAAAACATAAATTTAATGGAGAAAGGCGTAAGGCTGTATCCATGGTTGGAGCCTTTTCTAAGGAGGAACAGGGAATTGGCAATAAAATAAATCTCAGGTGGTGTCGGCTGCGCGGGCATTAGATACCAACAGAAAGGATGTTGCTTCTTATTTTTCTCTTCTCGAAAATACAGTAACTGAACGCGATTTAATAAATAAACCTAGCGTAGCAATCGACTCGAAAAATGTTTCCGCTGTGATATCTTCTGAAAAAGGTGAAACAATTTCTATAATTGTAGTCTGTAACGCCGAAGAAGTGTTTATTCCTTTAGTTTGCTTTTTTAGGGGGGAAAATAAGAAGGCGAAGCTTAAGGAGGGCATGCCATCAGACGCAGCGGTGTTTATGGACTTTTTTCTCCTGACTAAGGACATGTGTCCCGAAAACCAGCGGAAAAGATATTACTTCTTTTAGGTGGGCATTCTTCCCACTATAGTAGCGTAGAAACATTAGCGTAAACGAAAACGATATTATGCCTTTCTGCATTTCAAGGCATATCACTCAATTTCTACAACGATTGGACAGGATTTTTTTAATCTCTCAAAGCATTTTATTATCAAGCAAGCGAAACCTGAACGACGAATCACCAGACCTCAGTCCTGTCAGTTGTTAACTAGGGCAAAATGTGAACAAAAAAAAAGAAACAATTAAACTGTCTATGACGAAGAAGAAACAGAGCAAGAAATGGTCTATGATGATGAATCGTCTGAGAATAATGATGAAGATGGAAATACCTACGTTGGTTGTTGGAAAGCGCATACTGGGCGGATGCAAAAATATATAAAAGTACTGCCTCAAACCAAAACTACCTATAAGATATTTTAGCTAAGCACTAAAAAAAATCAATCATTTGCTGTGCAGGTACATGCGTACTTTCACCTAAGTTAATGAAAATAAACCATAGAAGAAATGACTTTTATATCGAATAATATTTTTGTTACTTTTAGGAAGTTTGTTTGATTATATAATTTATTTCAAGTCTAATGTTCAATTATTTCACGTTCTTGTTTCAAGTGTGGCAAAGTTTGTTTTTGTAGTTTTTATAATAAATTTTTAAAATCAGTTTGACAATTTCTAAGCCATCTATTCTAGAATTACCCTATTCAGTCTTATACCAATAATGACTAAACCACCTATAAGATGTTCAGAAATGCGTTCCCAATTCAGATACCATTCAACCAATAAAACTTGTTTCTTTCGAATAGAGTATGGTAGTTTTTACTACAGCATTGAATGCAGCATAAAATTAGGTATTTAAATTTGGTATACTTATTTTCGATAGTTTTTGAAATATTAGTGAATAAAATATTTTTTTTCTATAAAACACTCTGTATTATTGGTAAACCTATCTAAGTATCTATGTGTCAGATATTTAATGTTAGTAGTTCCCCATTTAATAGTACATCTCTTTTAATTACCGAGAACGTGCATTAATTATTAGGTATTAAAAAGCCATGACATGCGACAAAAAAAAATTATGCATGTCTGTTGGTTACTACCAAACTGCGCAGTGATAAGCCTACGCAATGTATGCCAGTGATTACTTTATAGTAAGTGTTAATAGTGTCAACTTCTTTACACTTTTTTTTCTAAGTGGAACCTTTTAAATCGAAAGAAATGAGAAAAACGTTGGAAGTTGCAAACAAATAATATTTCAGATTCATTCTACATTCATGAGAGATATAACAACGGTAATAGCTGAACGGGTTGCGTATATAGACGCCGAGTATAGAGGAATAGACGTCTTTAAAGATTGACACTTAGGACTGGTTTCTGATCAACGACAAAATTACTAAACCTAGTAAAAGGGGTCTGACTTGTTTATGTTAAAAAAATACATTAGGTAATACAATAGGCTTTGAGCTACGGTGTTAAGGGAATAATAAAAAGACAATATTCTATACTCACAATCAGTCATTAAAAATTTTTCCAAATTGTATACTGTATAGTGTATATTGTAATGTCATTAAACATCTTGTTGTTTGACATTCACATTAAGTGTACTAATTAAACACATACAAACAATGATCATAATTATATCAATTAAACAAACAAATTAGAAATGCAAAAACATACACGAAAGCTACACATAAACAAATAACTTTACAAATATCGTTCACAACGAGGGAACGACTCACAATTTATAATTAATAAATTCGTCATAAATGAGTAAAATGCTTACTCCAGCAATGCAGCCTTCAATTTATGACGAAATGCTTTTAAATTAGGAGAATCTATTATTGAGGAAGGAAGCTTATTGAAGAAAATGAAACCCTTGTAGTAAAGGGAAGTTTTACAAAGAGTGTCTTTGGCAGATTAATATTTATTGCAAGCTCACGAGGCTAATATATAAGAAATGAATAACTCCGAAAACGATAAGTCCACGATTATTTCTATGCTTATACACAATACTCAATGACTCATAGATAATTTTAACATCTAATAAGTTCGTTGTAGAAGTGAAACCCTAGCAAGGAAGACAATACCTCATGCGTGACTCAAATAGGAGCAAAGTATACTGTTCTTGAAATATGCTCAAAAAGATTGTGCCTTATGACTAAGAGCATAGTAAGAAGATGATAAGCTCCTAGACAGCTGCTGCACGTGCCTGGGCCATCCCAACAACACGGCATCCACAACAACCCCCAAAAATTTAACCTCGGAAGAGGGCAAAAGAAGGCTGTTATTAATAAATATGTTTATGTTATTATTGGTCTTCATTGGATTGGATAATGTGTATGAAAAATGAATGATAAATGCAGTCCTTTCCAATCGTGTAGTAAAAGGCAAATGAATTTAAAACTATTTTAAAAAACTCATTTACCTTTTACTTTCATTATTTTTACACATGCAATGTGATATTGGATGGCTTTAAGAAATTAGGGACTTGTTTCATCATATATTTTTTAGCGGCGTATCTTTTCTGAAGATGGCCATAGGTCGAAACATGTAAAAGATAATTTTAAATAAAATACAATTGGAAAGGACTACATTTATCATTCATTTTTCATGCTTATATTAATTTGATGATGATCGCTTATTCGCACCAAACCACTCGCAGACTTTAGAACATTCAGTATTTATTAAATTCTCTAAATCCTCATGGTTAGAGGCATGCCACGTAAGAGAATATCGTCAGCGGAAAGAACCGTGTGTGATTGGCGAACAACATGTGGGCCAGGTCATTTATGCCAATAAATATTAAAAATAATGTTGACCCCAGCATCGAGCCCTGGAATACACCACGACTCTGCTAATTTTTGAATTAACGAAATCGTTACCGACTTTCAACCTCACTTATTGACGGCGGTCAGATAAGTATGAGTGAAACAAATCATTAACTTTATCTCTAAAGCCATACCTTCAAATATATAAAAAGAATTTGTGATTAATATAAAGAACATGCACCATTTTTTTTTAAATAAGTTACAGTCCCTTTGTGCTACTTTTTCGCCAGTCTATGTATATTTTTCTGTTTTTTACATCACTGACCCATAAAATAAATATCTGCTTCTCGAGCTATCATATTTGACTAGACGAAACCAATTTCAGACCATTGTGCTTGTAGCAACCGCGTCTAGACTATAAAGATTAGGATAATTTTATAATGCTCACCATTAGACGTATTAAAGCTGCAAGTTTACTAAAATAAATCAAATAATCGACATGGCATCATAATATGACGACGTAACTAAAAATACATTTTTGCATGTAGTTTTTTATTGTACATAAAAATGCAAGCAGCAAGATCTTGTAAGAATGGTGGAACAATTCGAACAATTCTGTAGTTGCCCGATATACTTCATCGGATAAAGAAAAAAATATTTAAATGCATTTGCAATGCTAGCAGATGCTAATTAAGCCCAATCTACTAATGACTAATGATTACTTCTGTTAACGCATTTTTTTACTTTACATTTCAATACACAACAAACGTATGTATGTATGTATTTAGATAGATAAAAGGGTGATGTTACACTGCGACCTAAAAGATCTATTGTGTCCCCTATTCTTGCTGCTTTATAGCTGGCCTTCCAATCCTATTCCTTTCAGAAAGTGTAGGATGTCAGAGGGCCACAGTCTAGGTTCCCTCTTCGATTTCACATGCTCCCAGGTGCAACGCCCTCGAGTTGCACAGTGCTACGCAGTTCGAGAGTTCTTACTCAGGTTGATGCATTCTGTAAACCTCTTCTGGTTATAAGTTCCCAGAAGAATTTTACTTTGCCTCATTCCCTGGAGATTTTCCCAGTAACTGGATTTTCTCTGCTCCATTTCTATTTTTAGTTTCTTCAGAATTGTACTGCTACTTAACCCGCAAAAGGGTTCATTCAAGCCCTACAAAAGGCATTCCAGCCCCTTTTTCGCGAGGTTATTCGTTATTTCGTTTCCTTCCAGTCCTGTGTGACCCGGCACCCACAGGAGGGTTACTATATTTCTTTTGCCTAGCTCATTTAATTTCCCTAGACATACCCAGACCATCTTAGAACTGATTTTATATGAGCTCAGCGCCTTGATGGCTGCTTGACTATCAGACATGATGATAATCTCCTGCTTCCGATAATTTCTATCTATATTGAACTGGACACATCTTTCAATAGCGTGTATTTCCGCCTGAAATATACTTGGATATTTTCCCAAGCTTTCGAATCTGTGGTTCTAGGCCCATATATTCCTATTCCAGGTCCCTCTGCCGTTTTAGGGCCATCATCATAAATCAGGTGCCATTAATAATTATGAAACACTAATCAGGAACAGACTGCAATCAGAAATAGAAGGGAAAAGGTGTACTCCACAGATTTCAATTTGGGTTCCGGAAGAATATGTCCACTATTGATGCGATAAGGACCATCATAGATACCGCTAGGGATTTTGATAGTAAGTGGCGTGTCTTAGTGACAATGGATGTTAAGAACACCCTCAACACTGCCTGCCACGAGTTGATAGTGAGGGAACTTGTAAATAGGAATATATTTAGCTACATAATAGGTCTAATAACGGATTATCTCACCAATTGGAAGATCCATATCGATAAAGATGCTGTCGTAGATATGAGTGTTGGCGTCCAGCAGGAGTCTGTGCTTGGGCGGACACTACGGAATGTTCTGTACGACGGAGTCCTCAGGCTTGAGCTTACCGTGGACACAGTTTGCGTGTGATTTGCTGATAACCTATCTTTAGTGATAAAAGCTATGGATGAGTACACCTTGATGAGGAACACCAACACATGCCTGGAAGAGATTAGTGCTTGTATGAAGGACCATAGTTTGGTATTTGCGGCGGAGAAGACAGAGGTTCTGCTAATGAAGGGAAAAAGGAAAAGGAGCCATATTACCTTTTCCCTGGACGGGGTGGTACTAATACTCGCAAAAACATAAAATACCTTGGGGTTATTTTCGATGAGAGGTTCTCGTTTGGACCTCACGTGAAGAACATTACCGGCAAAGTTGATGTAAAGACGGCAGGGCTAACTAGAATTATGTCGAATATCAAAGGACCTAGCAGCGGGAAGATGGTGGCCCTGTGCGACGCGGTTCATAACATGCTGCTCTATCCTGCCCCGATATGGAATAAGGTGATGCACATTTAAAAGTAAAAAAGTGTCCTGGAAATAACGCAGCGTAATATGCTCCTACGGGTGGTCTCGTCATACAGAACGGTGGTGCTGCAAGTCGTGGCGGGTATGGTTCCGATCGACCGTTAAAGAAAGGTCGTACATGCATGGAAAGAGATAGGAAGACTGTGCGCTCACTATTTTAGAAACCAGGAAAAACACTATCCCTGAATGGCGGAGAAGGTGGAACAGAGAAGAAGCGAAGGGGCAGTGGAGCAAGCGTCTGATAGCGTGTATAGAGGACTGGCTTGCCTGCAGTCACCGCCTAGTGGACTACCACCTACACACAGGCTCTCACAGGCCACGGCTCCTTGCGCGCGTTCGCTAAACATATCAGTAGGACGTAGACAATGATTGCATATACTGCGGAGCAACCGATACAGCAGAACATACGCTGTTCGAGTGTACCAAATGGAAGGATATAACGAGAAAAATCTCAGAGGAAGCTGCGCTGCAATGTGACGCGGATACGTTGGTACCAGTCATGCTGGAGTTGCTATCTGGGTGGAGGGTCTTGCATAATATGATTAGGATTATAATGATAAATAAAGAGGCTGACGAAGTTGCGCGACAAAACCGTTCCTAAGAAGATATAAGGCTGCCGGTGTACCTGACGAATTTAGTTACCGTCTAGTTCCAGCTACTATAGAGGACATTACGAGGGCTTTTAGAGGGTAGGCTGTGTTCAAAGAGTCCATCACTCCCAGGTCGTGATAGACCTAAACACTTGGGGTACATTAAGCATTTCCCCTGGCAAAAAAAAATATTGTGACTCTGTTGCTAGGGGTGTCGAATTCGAGGTTCTCGTGGTTGTAGGGGCTTTTATTAACAAGACCACCCCGTGTGTAGGTCCTTTAAACTTACTTTATTTAACTTTTATTGTTTTTTACATTTTAAGGCCGGCGCCACACTCGGCGTAATTCCGTAGCGTAAATTCAGTCGCGTAATTGGTACTTACTTTTAATATATATATTCTTAATACAAAAACGCAAAACTTATCACATTAAGCGGAAATTTCGTCTATGTTAAATTCAAGTCTACGGAATTTACGCAGCGAAATTTCCTTCAACTGTGGCGCCGGTTTAACATCCCTAGATCCTATTAACAACTACTAACTCTACTTCTACTGTTGCTTACCCATGTGCTTACCCATCTACGGTCCTTAGTCCAGTGTACGTGCTCCGTCTGCTAATAAAGGCTTATAGGATGTTTTTAGGATAAGCTGATATCTTGAAAATAGTTGTTAATAATGTATCATTCTTATACACAAATAAAGCACGGCAAATGTGTTAAAATCTACCTTATATGAATAAAAATGTACCGGAGGGTTTATGATTACTTTATACGATTATATCTGCAGAAACTTTTATTACTAATTATAGTAATACAAATTTGCAACAAGTCTAGAAAATTACGGAAAATTGAACAGAAATACAGCCCACACAAACATGCCAACGATACCATCTACGACCTGTGAACTAAATTCCACTTGATTGATGTTTTTTTCTTGAAGATTTATTATAACCCTAATCTTCATTGCCATAACAGTCCTTTACGAGACTTACAATCTTACGGGGATACATGAAAGCCAAGTGTTAAAGATAATGTTAATATAGATCTAACGACATAATGAAACTCTCGAGGCATAAACCTACTCAGCTCGAATCATCAATAAACGATTATCATGATATATTACCAAAACGCGGCAAACATAAATCATCTGTATTGGATCGTTATAAAATGTTAAATGGTAACGCAACTACCGTACCGTTAACAGTCGTTTACGATAGATTGCCAAAAAAAGAACAAAAATACCCGGTTTAAAATAATTTAATTCAAAATTAAGATAAATCTTTCTATAATTGCAAACGAACTAATAGCAAAATAATAATACGTTATTATACCACGCCGGTGTGATGCAATGTTATAAATAAAATAAGCAATTTGCTTCTCGCTCATTAGTGTATATATTTTTTACTTTCTAAAGCAAATTAAATCTAAAGTATGTAATTATAAAAGAAAAGAAATAAGTTAAATAGCGCCCCGGTAGGCTGTTCAAAGAAATGTGACACATAAAAAACCATAAAAATTCAGTAAATGATAAAAACGACATAGGAATCTAAGTAATATTTACGATAATTATATTACATTATATCAGGGTAAACCAAAACATATTTTCTTATGGGAGAGCGGCAAACAAAATATAAATGCAGTATTGATATTTTCCATATGCTTTTTTAAATGCCGCTACATAGTAACTGTAGTAAGTTACTATAAACCCCAAAAAAGTCCTTATCGCCTGTGCATCGACAAAAATAAACATTAAAGTAATGAAGAACTTCGGAACCTTCACAAACTAAAAACAAAAAAAAATGTTAGAAACCAGTTGCGGCTCATGACAATATTGGGTGGTGGCGCCAATCACGGGCCAACTCCCTTCCCCTCTTCCCTCCATTTTATTAATTTTACAAAGTTTTAAATCAGTTTCTCTATCTTAAGTATTTATTACCGCCATTTATTCTAAGGCCATTATATACTATCGCCAATTTAAGATTAAGTATGCAAGTCAGCTTTTTTTTTTTTTATTTATTTCGATTGTAAGTCTAAAGTGAAGTTTAAACCGAAGATTATTGAGCTACGATTTAAACCGCGATTGTAAGAATGGCCCTAACAAAAATAATACCGCCACAAAAAAATTAATGTACGCAAATGTATAGAAGCCATTCTAAAATCAAAAATACATTAAGTTCTTATTGGGAATACTTATCTACCTAAATATAAATACTAACGAATTTCCTTCCGAATTTCATATACAGAGGTATAAGTCTTTAAATTGCACGTACAATGAAATTAAAAATTGACGTTATCCCTAAAATACCAGTGAGCAAATATATCTACTTTAAAATGCAAAACAGCGGTTATGTATTCACGTTAAGTTCCAGTAACCAACGCAAAATTATTCAGGTGTTTTTGTGATTTTATATAGACGAAAACATAACACAACACAAAGCACATGGGTTATTTAAGCGAAGATCGTCGAGTAAAACATAATGGATATTCTGAGCATAGCTACTATTTCTTACGAATGGGAAACACAATTTTTATTTTCCTTATTTGCTTACCTAAGCAAATGGCTTGTTTAATATGACGTATTTTGCAGGAATAACTCCCTTATTATATTTATTATTTCATTTTGATTTGAAATACTATAGTTATTAATTTGCGATTTCATCGTAGAATAATACTACACTTTAATTAATAAATATTAAATATGGTTAAACCCAATTTTTATTGCGGAGAAGTGTCTAAACCGAATTCCGTATGCGACCGCCCTCTACATAGGTTTCTACTTTCAATAGTCGATCTTCGACGGCCTTCTGACTCACACGCTTACCTACCGTGATAATGGGAGACCCTTTCCCCACAGTGTCGAGCACTGACATATACTGATGAAAATAAAAGCTTTTTAATGATTAATTTGTGATTTGCAATGGTGGGGCCATGACCTCGTGGCTCTTTGAGAGGAGCCGCATGTGTATAGAAACAAACAATATCCTGCGTGACAATAATAAATTCATACACATATATGAGTACACATAGCAGAAACAATCGACACACCTACCATTGATACACACTTCTAAAATTATTTCCACGTAACGTATCGGACACTATATTTATGAAAACTAAATTATTATAAATCATCCCAACCCCGTGCTCTACCTAAAAAAGGTACTACACGAGGCTACCTATTCTAAGTACTATATGGGTTCCATAACAATTGAAATGATCCTACTCTAATAAATAATTTCCTATGATTTTTAATAACAAAAATTAATATAGTAGGCTCGCGACGATGTAATGCGAGTGTGACTGTACATCAGTTCAGCTATCTATTATTAAATGCGCCATGAAACAACTTTCTGTATCTCCCAGCATTCGCCCAGGACACTGATTTATATAATATTACTTATATTAAATCCAATGGCCACGACGTAGAGAAAACCATGGCAAAAACCTTACTCTGAGTCCCAGACCTTATTACTGATAGCCGCAAATTACTATTATCCTTCTGAGTAACGTATCGGACGCACGCAGATGCTTAGTGGCCCTATATATGTATGTATGTATGTGCAAAAACTCTGGTTTTACGCAACTGCGCATTGAAAATAGTCGTCGCATAAAATATAAAATGCTTTGCCCTAAATTTATATCATAATACAATTATAGGAAAGGAAGATAGCAGAAGAAAAAAGGATTGAATGGTGCATGACCGTTTTTAACATAAAATAAATTCGATTTTACCTTAAATTGTTAGTAAAAATACAAACTTAAATAAATTAAGGTAAAAACCTTCCAAGATAAGCATTTACAAATGTAAAGTACTTATGTTTATTGTTTATTTGTATATTAACATGCACTGTTGTTGGTTTTATTAGTTAAAATTATAGGTGTTATATATTATATTTAAATTTTAAGATGAAAATACATTAGTTCGCGACGAGCTCCAATCAGGATGCATAATTAGAGATACGCGTATTAAAAAAAAAACGTAATGAAAATTAAAATGTTATTGTAAAAGAATAAACAATTCGTTTTCCGAAACATAATAAAGAATGAGTACTTTGAAAATTGAATGAAATTATAATTAATCCCCCAAAACCAACATTCCGAATAAAAAAGACTAAAAAGAAAAACAACATCCTAATTATGAAACCTGTATTTAGGTATATATATGTATACTACACGCTTATTTAATCGCAAATTCTTTGTGAAATTTTACATATTTACAATAATTTAGTAGACAGTTTTTAATCCCGATGTTACTTTTGGGCATATTTCTTAATGGTATACAAATTATCCATAAACCATCTTCAAGATACCACATCTCCTTAAAAGGAGAGATATATTAAGCTTGCTGAAGTTTAATATACATACCTTGATCAAAATTACCACTGTATCTAAATCGGCGTTCGTAAAGGAACGAAAAATCGTTTTACGTTTCTGCATCACAACAAATTCGCTCTTATGCAAGTAACAAACATAATGTAGCACACAATTTAAATTCCTTTTCTGTTTGTTTCGCTTCGTTAAGCGGAATTTATTAAATAGCGCAATTTCAAAATAATCTAAGTTTTAGAGCCAATAAGCAGTATACATATTAGATGCATGAACTACATCGGAAGGCGTAAAATTTAAATGTAAATGTCTTATTTTACAGCGTTAGGGATTTTTATTACGAGAGCCTCTATAATATGGGATGGACTTGTTATTCTTAATTGATTGCATATGTAGGTAATACTTCGGTAAACGAATAAGAGCAATGTGCTTGGATTATCTGAAATTAAACATAATCGAACTTAATAGCTGCGATTGATTTAGTTAACCTCACCCATATCTGAGAGTCTGTAACTAGAGCGAGGGCATGTTAGAAACGCTACCACTGTTGAAATTGTATAACAATTAATATAAAAAGGTTCTTGTATCTTGGGAAATAATCGATGCTGCACCAGTAAGCTTCTAATGGGCGTTTTTAATCGTTTTAAAACTGTCTGCAATGTTTGTAACCATTACAATCTGCAAGCATAGAAAAAATTCGGAAAAGCGATAGTAAAATTGAAACTAAAAGTAACAGTAGTCAAAAATACTACGACCCATCCAAACTAAGAAAATTCTTTCTTGCGTGAAGAAGTTAAAGAAAAAACTCGTAATAAAATAGCAGGTTAATTGGTTAGCAGACCTTTTACTGAGACAAGAAATTAATATAAGATTGTTGAGTAGTGTGGATACATCAATGTTAGATGAAAATTATGAGTATTAAGAATGTAGCATTAATTTCAAAGCACTGTGATTCTCTCAAGACATGCATAGAAAATGAAATATCTAAATCAAATCATATGCAGTTGTTATAGTATAGGTATATCCTGAGCTCAAATAATGTCAAACAAAACAATAACATAAAAATACAATTTTCGTAAAACAGCTTGCAGAAAATATTGTTTCGATTATGCTGATTTGTTTAAGGCGGAGCAGGGTTTCTGCTTTTATTGAGCAATACTTTTTGCGAAAATGGACTTCCAACAGTCGTCCGTATTAACAATAAAAAACGTTATAAATATACAATTGTCTACTAACATAAGAAACAAATTGAGACAAAACTTTATTACTTTTTATTTTTCTTATTTATATATTATTATAAATAAAAAATTAATCTAAATAACAATATGTATATGTCCATCAAATAATTAACAACTATCTAAATAATTGAAGAGAAATTTAAATTATTGGCAACAATTGCTGCCATTTCAAAAATTATCTTGGACATCACTGTTTAATTTGTTGATATCCATTGCATTGGTTTTGTAATAACCGGTGCTGCTTATAGATACTATATAAGACAAAAGTCTTGTATCAGATTTAGAGCGGGATATAAATAAAGAGAGAAAAGTATAGACCGGGCGCAAGTTGACACGCAGTAAAGTGAGGAGGTGAGGTGAGGTGATTCGCCGTGAGTTTCTGTTTAGCATAGGAATAAATGCACCAGCGGAGATTCATATGTAGGGTGAAGTAACTCATTTTCTCCACGTCGCACAGTGGGATATAGGCGGAAAAAAGGCTATTTTTCGAATATGCGCTATAACTGTTATTTTAGGTTCATTCTGAAGCAGAATGATTAGAAATGATTATTTAGTGCGAATAGTTACATAAATTAAAAGTGCTGACGTTCAGTAGCACTTTGAAGTTGAATGATGGTATTTACTGAATTTTTACTTGAAATATTACTAAAAAGTAAGAATGCATATAAGCGAAACAAATTAAGTTTTGAAACAAATAGTACCAAAAATGTTAAGGTGGAGGTTTTGCTTACTATACACAGTAAAAATCATTAAATCTAATAATATTACATAGGGTTATTAGTTTAATTGACGAAAAAGTGCAATGTAAATTGACACGAAAAGTATTCGTCTAGACTTTTCAATGTTGGCGCCAACGACCACCAAACTGATTCTTTCTTCTACGTGTTCTCCATAGCCCAAGGAACAAGAGCGAACAAAATTTAGCTGCCAGTTTTTGCCTCTAGCTGAAAAATAGCTAAAAATCTAGTAGCGCGCACAGTATGCAATATTAACACAGGGCTAGGAAGGATTTTCAATTAGGTTACCCTTACACAGTTTTGTAATTTTGACAAGCACAATTTATTTGTAATTGCATAAGCAATATTTTACCTATTATACTAAAGTATTATACGGGGTGATCCGCAACTGGCGTGCCAGCAACTATTATTAAAAAAAGTAAAAATGTTAGTTTTACTCATGCATATTGTTTATGTTATATGTATAAATAAGTGTAACTTCACACCTGCATAAATAAAATAATTGGAGAATTTCATTATTATGATTGCTTCACATTTCATATAAAGGAAACGTATTTTTTACCAATGGGAACAGATAATGACAGTGAGAAATTGATTTTACAAACTTTTTTTTTGTTATAGATAGTTAAATTTAATACAAAGCTAGATGGGTAATCGCCTGAAATTTAAAGTAATATTTAGACTACTCAATTATTTAATGTCGATGGTCGCGTTTTTACATCTTTGACGTCTTATTCTCAAAACCGCAAACAAATAGCCATACAGTGATATTTTTTGCCGCTATTTTGAGAAATATACCTAAATTCTTTTTATTTCGTTTATTCAATAGAGTCAGATACTTACAATATACCTATACCGTAAAAATTATGTTCACGTCTTCTATTCTCCCTCTTAGTTAGGAGTACGGTTACTTTATTCTCTTGCTGAACTGAAAATTGTTGATGTTCATATCGAGAGTAGTTCATTTTGCAGGAGTCTTTGGCGGTATATCTTTCCAAGCTAATACTGGATACAATATCAATAAATTATGATGTATTGTGCAGTGAATTAATCAAGTGTAAATATCAAGTGCATGACTTAAAATGTTTTTTTAAGTGAACTACGTGAAACTTTTCCTAAGGAACAACTTCAAGCTGCTAATGGAATTGATACTCTAAAATTATCTAGAGCAAAATACATGGCGACAGAGAAAGCGTTAGCTCTTATGATAGATGCAGATTTATCCAAACATCAATATGAGGTAATAAGAAATGCACTCAATGACAGTGGCCACAATGTTCTTCCTCCTTATTACTTAATAAATGAGAAGAAAAGAAAAAATGCTATCCTGCCAATATAACTATTAAAGAAAGTTGCGTAAAAATTGAGTTACAAAGTCTTCAACAACATGGTGAAATATTAACCGATTTTAAATGTAGAAATTCTTATAACTTTTATTTCCTCTATAGATAATTACCCTCTAATATGCTAATTCAAGTATTATTTCTTATGTCATAAATAGTTAATTATATATATAATCACTGTACGAAATTTCACTCCGGAACGGAGTGTGGTTCAAAAGTTATTTAATTTTTTCCGCAAAACCAACTAAATTGACCACTGTGCGTCGTAAGCCTGCGAAGGTTTGTGCTCGTGCCGCAGATTTCGCTTAGCAAATAAGATGTGATCTTCCTTTTGTTACACGATAATAGCTCTTATATTTTTCATTAGAAAATTCATTCTTAAGGACAAAATCTCCGTGAGTTTTTCTTTTCTTTAAATAACTGGCAGATTTTGAACTTAGAAAACAATAATAATTGTATATTGCAGTCATCGCACACATTCCTCGGTTCAAAATTAATGCGTTACAGATCGCACGGCGACAGAACTGAGTCTTCAACTTTGCTCTCCCTGTTTGTTGAGTTTGAGAACCTGCGTCACGCTGCTTCACGCTGCGTCATACTGCGAGCTCAACTTGCACTCGGCTTAACAAGCACGTGTGCTTGACAGCGCGGCGGCGCGTGCCTTTGATGATAAGAAAATAGCAAATAAAATAACGGAGGAAATATACAGGCAAAAAAGCTTATTGAATAGACGGGTGCTTGCATTTAGAAATGTATACATATTCTTATTTATTGAACGTTAAACACAAAAGTATGTTTTACGGGGAATATGATGCCAGTTTTGACGTTTTAGGATCATTTGCTACTTTCCAATAATATATTTTATGTTTTATACTTTAATTCAAAATTTTAGTAAATAAATAATGATGCCGAATTTATTTATGCGTAGTCTTATAAGACCTGAATTTTTTATTATAATTCTTTTGTAATTGATGTTACCTTTGTTCTTTATGTCATTTTAAGCCTTTCAACTCGAAACGTATGAGTAGATATGCCTGAAAAATTCCATTTTCATTATTCAAATTTGGCTGTTGTTTCACACGTGTTTTTTTTTAACAGGATTCTGGTTGTTATTGTTGTATAAACTAGGTTTCTGCAATTAATTTTGCTAGTTTTTGCTAGCAAGAGGTTCCGTCAATGTAGTTTAGTGGCAGTTTGGCTAGAAATAATTAAAACTAATTTACATTGCAAGACCTTTCAACTTTAATACAGTCGTCTTTCAATTGCTTATAATATTATTATTGTAATATTAGAATTTTATTACTCATGCTGACATCGTCAAGTGGAAACGTTTTGCGATATAAATTAGTTCTAATTATCCCAAGCCAAAATTTCAATAAACTATAAAATAATTACTCAATCATGGCTACAAAATCAAAGTATCAAGTATTTCTTTTATGCACGTATCACAGTTTTCTTTAAAAATTATAAAAAAAATACTATTCCCAACTTACTTTCTACGATTAGATTATATTTCTTTATACATTTTTTAATAGTAACTGTTTAAGATAAAATTATCACATCTGATTTTAAACTACATTCAAATATACAAGTTTCGCGCCAGACCCCCATCACCCTTAATTTCTAGAAAATGCTTTGTAATGGTTTTGTGTGTAAACTAGTACAGAGTATGAACGTCCGTTGACGTTGTAATAGTCGAAATAAAGTGCTTAAAAATACAGAACAAAAGTTTAATTTAAAGACAGTAACTAAGAATAATATCTAACAGATAATTGTGTCTGCCTAAGCTCATCTCTAGGGTTTACACGACAATCAATTATAAAATAAAATATTAGCACAAAATTGTGAGAATCTATAAATGAATAAATTAGGCACGATACTATTTACGTTTTTTTTTTTTTTGATTACAGACGCTGTTGTATTATATCTTTTGCTAAATATATAAAATCTATCTATTTAATTTATATATTTAGTAAAATACGAACTCATAAAAATTAAAATTATTTCAGAATACACTCAAATAAGGTGAGTATATATTTCTGTGAGCGGTCTATTCCGTCGCATGATTACATTTTATTTGCTTTTTTTAACAAAAATTTTCTCAGGATTGATGAATCCTCATCGTTGTTTTTTTGAGATGATGTATTCAAAAGATAATTAAGAAGCGTCTCTAGCGTTTCGAAGGAACTGTTATAGGCCTTAAATTTCGTCTTTTAATGCGCAAGAATTTTGTTAAGAATATTAAAGTTCTAATGTGTTATAAAAAATAATATTATACACGATAAACTTTAGCAAAAATTAAACTGTGAAAGGTATGAAAAACACCTGTTTTTAATTCCTTCCAGAAGAGTCGAAATTGTTAATTTTTCGCGTTTATGCTTACCTTTAAATAATTTCTATTATTGTTTTTTGCGTCACTGCAGCTACCGTTTATAGGTTACAGGCTCATAAAACGCCACTATAAATACTATGTTACTATACTTACAGATATTATCGAGCTCCTCTTTCTCGGCCTTTTAATCATCACTATTATTTACTTAAATCAAACAATCATATTTTACAACTTGTCAACATGGATACAGAAAAGGACGTTTTACAAGATCTAGTACAATAGAAATTACTACACGTATTTATAATGCCTTTAATACTGGTGAGTTTACAGAAATGTACATGCTGAACCTAAGTGATTCGATCAGACACGTTATCCTCCTAGAAAAAACCTACAATATTACGGAGTAAACGGAATACCTCTAAAGTCACTAAGCTCCTACCTAAAAGATCGTGCCCAGCTGACGGATTCATTCATTCATTCAGTTTAGGGTGGACACTTGATGTCCGGGCACTTGAGCTTGGTTCTCATTGTACCATCCCTATTGATTCCCTTATTTCCACTCGAGCAGCTTAGTGTTCTCTATAAAGCCCAGTATCTTGCCCAGTGGAAACTTGAGGACCTTCGAGGGCTCCAATAGATCCCTCCCGAAATATTTCTGCCTGAGTACCTTCAGTTCCTCACATGTGCAGATTACATGTAAACTCGTTTCCTCCTGTAGTTCGCATCTTCTACACCACGGTTCGCATACACGGCCTGTGTTGTATAGATGTTTTTTCAGAGGACAGTGTCCAGTTACCAACCCAGTAATGGTTTTAACTTCTTTCTTACTGCGCTTGAGTAGGTTATCAGGTCCAGATCTCCCTTCTTGCGGAATCCTTAGTAATCCCACATACGGGCTCTGGACCCATGAAGTGTCTCTTAGAGCCCTCCTTGCTAGTTTCATCGGCGATTACGTTGCCCTTTATATCCTCATGTCCCGGCCAACTGACGGATATTAAGGATTTGCAGTCTCAACCAATGGAGATGAGGTGCCGCAGGGTCCCATTGTTGGTCCTCTGCTCTTCAGTGTATTTGATAATGACTTTCGAGCCAATGTTAATGCTGAAATCTGTATGTGTACGCAAACGACACTTTGCTTTTACTGCGAGATACGGAGCAAGAAACTCATCGGTGTGAACTTGGCAAGCAACTTGATTAAAAAAAACGTAACACAGTGCGATTGTACTTCGTTTCTACCCATTTATACCCATTTACCTTCGGTTTCGTTTGTACCTCAAAGCTTAAAAAAATAGAAAGGGTTAAAAAAAATTTAGCAAGCAAGTATACAAGATATATCAGGCAAACCGGAAGAAGAAATACTTGAAAACCAGTAAGTCGCAGAGAGAAATTTCGTTAATTTTTGCGATATCGCAAAACGGCCAACGCTATTCGAAATAACATCGTTTATATCCGTTTGTACATCCTTTTAAATCGTTTGTACTTCAGTCATACCGGAAGTAGAAATATTTGAAAATAAGTAAAGCGCAGAAAGAAATTTCACTAATTTTTCAGATATCGCAAAACGGCCGTTCAATTTAATTCGTCAGTTGTGCCGCTACACGGCTGATTTGAATATTTCTCTTCATAATCTCCATAGCAGGAGCCTATAATAAAAAAAAGTATAATTGTTCTTAAACACATATATTTACAACCGATATCTGTAACCAAATATATGTATATAATAAAAGTTGGTTTAAAAACAACATAGAATCACAAAGTAAAAATTAAATACACCGTCGATTAATAAATAATCACTTTACTAAGTTATCTGACTCAATTTTGAAAAATGCAGAATGTTACAGAATATATGTATTTATATGTAAATTTAACAGAATTGGATCGACGATATATACGGAGACTGAAAACTCAACACTTTAATCCCAAATATTGTACAACCGTCGTGAAAGGAGCTGGTGGCAACGTTAAGGTTTGGGGATATATGTCGTGGCAAGATGTTGGTGCTCTTCACCTCATTAGCGGTATAATGGATCAGCATGTTTACAAAGATATTATGGAGAACATCATGCTGCCTTATGCAGAAGAACATTTACCGGTAATTTGGAAGTATGTTCATGACAAAGTATGTTCAAGACAATGACCCGAAACATACTTCCAAGTTGGTAAGAAAGTGGTTTGCAGATAATGCGGTCGATGTTATTGAATGCGAACTTTTTACGCTGGTGCAAAACATGTGGAAAAACATTTCTCCAGAACGTTGTCAAGTACGAATAAAGTCTATGCCTAAACGATGTGCTGCAGAAATAAAAGCAAAGGGATATCCAACAAAATATTAATAAAAAACTATAGTATCCTTATTTATCTGTCCACAAGAATTTACGTTTTTTTAAATTTATTTACCAGGTGAATCAGATACTGGATTTTTTTTTAGTTACGTTTTTGTAGTACTACTGTACACAACTACGTTATTTCATATTTGATATAAATAATGTAATATAAATTTCAGTTTTTGTATAAAAAGCATATTTTATATTTGCACCTCACTGTCCCTATTACTGTGTCCGCGACTGTATGTGGTCGGTGGCGTCTATTGTCATTTGTCTTAGCCGCATTATACCGCCTGGTTTAATTTTAAGCGGTACTTTGAAGGTGATAGTTCATGTCTCATGCATATAGCGAATGTCATAATCTAAGCGTCACTTAAAATTAAACCAAGCTTAACGTGTCGGTGCAAACGGCCATTAACACATGATTAGTAGGCTTGAAAGTATACAGAAAACAACTTTTCATGATACTGTATATGATATTCGCCATCATCTCCAGGGAGTCTATGTTGAATGCAGTTTCTCATATAGTACAGGAAACTGCGCTCAACATAGACTCCCTGCCTGATCATTAAATTTTTAACTAGCAGTATGCTTTAGTACACCATTTAAATAAGCGCACGTTTTTAATTAAGCTTTGATAACATACACTGTTAAAAATATTATCGGTGTTGGGATTAATTTTGCGCTAGTCAAATATTTTAGTGTTGATTTTTACAAACTTTGCCAGACTTCACCACGTGTGTTTAATGGAACAGAAATTATTAGAATTTCGTGTGAATTCTTTGTTCAGATATGAGGATTGACTATTTTTCTAGACATTCAGAAGCGTCAACCAATCAAAATTTTTCCCTCGGATAGAAATATAGAAACCCCACCTAATCTAATACGATATTGCATTATACGCACCACCTGCATTGCACGTGTATCTATTTTCGGGTTTGATTCTGCGTATTAACATATACAAACAAACCACCAAACGTGTACTGATCTGCAAAGTGTAACCTTGTGTTATTAAACGTTAATTCCAGTGTGCATAAAAAATTTCAACATCTTAAAGATGTATTGGGAGCATCTATTTACCCAATTAGTTCAGATTTGAGTCAAATAGCATAAACATTCACTTAATTTTATAATGGTTCTCAAAAAGTTATTTTAAAATTAGCACGTTTAGTTGAAAGCAAAATTTTTGAATAAGTGGTTTTGCACATTTATAATTGAGAAATCGTCTTATAGAGAGAATATTATAGCACTAAGAAATAAGAGTTCCATATTAAAGACATCGTGTTTAGAAAACGGTGTTGAATCACCCAAATGACCGCATTCATTTACTTAAACAGCTAGTAAATTTGTCTAGTCTAGATCAAATAAAATGTGACAAGTATTTTATAATTCCAAGTGTCAGTTGGACAAAATAACCCCTTAGCAATAGACAATACTTGACTATCTTTGCTCGTCAATTTTAAACTCGTATAGTTCTCGACAAAATAACACGAAAAGAGTGTGAACCTCTCCTGACTATTAAATTAGTCAAAAAAGTTAAAATTTTCAACAGTGCACCTACAGATTATGAGTGATGATAATTGTACTTACGCATGCTAATCTTTACACTTTAGAGTGGTGAATTCTCACGATAACCAAATTAATTCTTTTACAATAAGATACTGACCAATAAAAGATAAATAATTGGACTGAGTGTTGCTGTATATATTCAATGCAGTATTTTTGGATTGCATGCAGTATTTTGGTGTTCCTGATTACTTCAAGTGCGCGATTGTTCCAAAGTAACTTATACTCTGCAATGAAACCTCGATGATTCCATCCTCCAATCAATATTTTACCATGATTCCATAAAGTTGAGTTTTATTCGAACTGTCATATTTTCAAATGAGTAAAATAAGTTGCGTAGCAAACGCAACATATTGTCAACAGAAAAAGTACAAAACTATACGAGATGGCTGATTTTTTGTAAGACACCATAACTCGCTTCTGCTTTTTTTTTTATTTTCTGTACAGCACTTTACTACTTTGGCATAACTCTTGTAATAAATGAGATTTAATTCATTCCTGACATATTCTTGTGGAGAAATTTTCAATAAAACGAATTTCTTATAATAAGAGAAATTACGTCCTTTTGCATAGGTACTTACATAGGTATTTCCGCAAATTACGATAAAATGCCTGCACATACTCAGCGCTATAAATTTCCGGTAATGCAAGAATAGAACTTGACGAGGGAACGTACTTCGGAGTTAAATATATGGGACAAGTCGCTGCACCGTCAACATTGCTGTCAATTAAAAGCGTGTTGCAAAGTGGGAAAGCAGCGTGACAAAGATTTACGCCAGCCGAAATGCATTTAGAAGAGGATCGTTAAGCATTACTGCGTTGATAAATCAAAGCGACTATAGTATTTCTAACGCTCATAAATCATTTGATAATCTCAGCGTTCTTACATGCTGTAAGTTGTTGTCTATTATGTGTATCGTGAGCTATAAATTTCACGAGCAAATTAAACCACCTGGAAACGTAACGAAGCTTTATCTATATGTAAATTATTAGAAGTACGTCGTATATCTAGATAGAAGCAACAAAATGGGTAAACACATTATAAGTAGTGAAACAGAGGTTTCAGTGGTATTCTAATTACTTATTTCGACAGATTTCGAATGTATTTCTCAAAAAACTAAAAAAATCGAGAAATGCAACCACGGCGTATATGTCAACATAAAACATTTTATTAAATATTAAGTATATGAGAGCTATTTGACATAAATAAGATGAATTCTTTTCCTTTTTCTCTTTTTGATCCTTGTATAGTATAGCATTAATCAATCAATTATTTCTCAATTTTTCGAATTCATAAACAGTTAGCAACTCATCTGCACCTCAATTACAAATCATAATTGAGTGAAAAGTGAGTAACCCGTGAGGTCTGCGACACCCTTCTTATCTATATATCTCAAAGCATTCTTGTTGTTGATTCTATTTTTTTATATTCTTTTCAGTTGTAATGGATGACTTTTACGAATTTACAGATTATGTAGAAGATAAAGGTTATGAATGTATGCCAAAGTTAAAAAGTGCAAGTACAAATCGCAATATCTAAATCGTAATATTATAGAAATATAATACGGGACATGGAAAACCTCTTGACAACGATGAGCTATTACAACGATACCATTTCTCAAGACAAATAATTCAACATATTTTGTTAAATTTAGTATATCATCTGGAAGCAGCAATGAACCACCGTGGTTTACCTATATCACCAATTCTAAAATTATGTATTACATTGCGCTTTTATGCTTATGGCTCCATTCAGGTACAAGATATATTTTATGTTTTTCTTTGTACCTAATATTAATAAAATACTGACTATTATAGAGGGTTATTAGAGGCTGGCAGTATAAGTCAAATGTACATCGTATCATCAAGGAAGCTTCTGAAAATTTTGCGAAAAATTTGGAGACATACATTAAATTTCTCGATCGCAATGGCATGAATATATTAACAGAAAGTAGATGTCAATTTACCAGTACTGGGACAGCGCATTTTGTTCCAAAATAAAAAAAATAATTTTTTAAAGAATCTACAATTTTACCGACTCAAAGAGTAATTTATCAAATACTTGAAAAATTTTGTGAACGAGTATTTTTAAGAATCTGTTATTTTATTTGAGGGTATCTGCTACCCCCCTTCAAATATTCAAAATTTATTTTATCATCATCATGTCTTCGTGAACGTAAACATGTATATAAAACATAACGTTAAACGAATGTGAACATAGAACGTAACGTATAACGTAAACATAAATGTAATAGTTCTAGTAACAATGTCCAGTATCAAAAATTATAAATGTGTTAATAATTTTTTTGCTAAAAATTCAATGATAGAAAATAAAATAGTTACATAATTATTTTAAATATAAATAAATTGGATGGATTCTGATAAAAGTTATTTGAAAGGAAATTAAATCACTTAATAATGATCCGATGAAGTACATAGATTCATATAACTCATTACCTAGGTTACCAATAATAAAAATATTGTTCATACAAACCTTTCAAAATTTGAAAACATTCTAACAAATTCATTTGATTATATAGTATTTGTAAAGAATAAGAAATATAGAATAAATAAGAATTATATAGATAAAATAAATATCATGTTTATTAACATAATTAGTTATCAAATTATGAAAAAAGAGAAGTTCTTTCCTAAAAAAGTCATTGTTGATAAAAATTATAAATTTACACAAGTACTATAAATATCAATTGTTTTCAATTCTCCAATGCCCCCAAGCAATGTATCAGTACTATCTTCTTGAATACATCTTTTATCATCTATCCAACACAATGATTTCTTATTTAATTCCTCAGTATATATTTATGATCATAGCTCCTAATAACACATTGTTTATGATAATATTCCTGCTGATCAAACAAACATTTTTTATAATGCCGAATTTAATTTCTTTATCAAGAACAGATTTCTTAATTCCTTTCAACTTTTTATGTACTTATTATCTCTATATGCATATGATTTAGATCTTAATCCAATAAATTCAAGTACCTTTTTTCCACCGAGTTCATCTTTAAATTTTCCAATTACTTTTTATTTTTCTCACTATACAGTTCATGATCTTTTGGATAATTAGATGTATCAAATTAATCTGGATTATCTTTGATAAATTATATAAAATCTTCTTTAAAATGATAGATTAAAGAATCTGTATCCATGTACATTAATTTTACTTTTTCATTATATTCTTTTTTAATTACATTATAATGAAAATCATACATATATGCTTTCGATAGGTCTAGAATAGCTTGTCCAAGATATATAGGTTTATTAAATGAAACAATTGTTTTATATTTATGAATTAATACAAGATTTTCACCATATATTATACATTTTCTAAATGTTGGTTTATTAATAGCTCTTTGAACTTTTAACTCATTTGAATAAAGTTTAAGATCTTGTCTTTTTCAACTGATTCCATACTCTTACAAAATTGCATTACCATCAATTTCCAAAATCCAACTTCAAATTCATTCTTTGATTTTTGTCTTTGTATAGTGCAAAATTGAACATATGGTCTTATAAAATCTATTTGAGTAAATTCAATTCCTCTATGCACCTTGGTTATTTCAATTCCCAAATCTTTATAAAGTTTTAATGTTTTATAATGTACTATATAATTGTTCTTGTCATAGAAATCACAAATAAGTTTATTTACTTTACTATTTGGAGGTGGTTTATTTTCTGGAGCTAGGGGTAGATCATTAAATTTATCATGTAACTCTTTTGGGAAATGTAAATCAACTTCTAATACATATCCAGTTTCATTATCACTATTTAAGATTTCTTCAAGATTAATATCATAAACCCATTTAAAATTCTTGTAGGGCATTTTTTGAGACATAGCCCAACCATATAGATTATTAGCATCAAGGTAACTAATTTGTGAATTATTATCACTAGAATTAGCATATCTATTAGAACATTGAGA
>RXPK01004497.1:0-20795 GCA_004143645.1 Protaetia brevitarsis
CGGTACACGGCTCGGCGCGCGCTTAATTCAAGTTAAAATGCGGATGGTTTGATTTATGAGAAAAAGTATTCCGCAGCCAGTAGGACAACAAAAACCGACGTGGGGTCACGCAAAGTTGTTTTCTGAAATTGGGAAGGTAATCAACGTGTTATAGAAAGTTAAATGGAAGTTCCAAATTGGCTAAAACGTAAATTAACAAGCTATGTATACACACCTACACGGTTGCGCTTTAGATTGCTTTAGTTTAGGGGTTAAATTAATTAAAGGACAGGACAAACGAAACGAAGTGTTCGAATGGATGTTTTAAGTTTGCTTGGAGTGAATTATTGGACAAAGATATTTATTCGAATGAGTGTAATTAGGCGGTCTGTATTTAATTCAAACTTTCTGTAGATAGATGATTCCCTGAGCCCCACATTGGGCGCCAAAATTATGGTGCATTTTTATAGCCTCTATTTTCATCGTAATTTAATTTATTGGTGTTTTGGATGTTTTCTACCTGAATAGAAGTAACTTGATGTTTTGTATTGAATTGTTTGTGTGATTGTTTAATTATATCACATTTATTAACGAAAGTAACAGCAATATTACTAAAATCGATATTGGCTTTTCACTTGACAAGGTAAACAACAGATATGTTGTCATGTTATTGACACCTCAGTGTAATTAGGAAGCCTGTATTTAATTCAAACTTTCTATAGATAGATGATTCCCTGAGCCCCACATTGGGTGTCAAAATTATGATGCATTTTTATAGCCCCTATTTTCATCGTGATTTAATTTATTGGTGTTGGATGTTTTCAACCTGAATAGAAGTAACTCCATGTTTTGAATTGAAATGTTTGCGTGATTGTTTAATTATATCCCATTTGTGAACGAGAGTAACAGCAATATTTCTAAAATCGATATTGGCTCTTCACTTGACAAGGTAAGCAACAGATATGTTGTCATGTTATTGACACTCCAGTGTAATTAGGAGGTCTGTATTTAATTCAAACTTTCTGTAGATAGATGATTCCCTGAGCCCCACGTTGGGCGCCAAAATTATGGTGCATTTTTATAGCCCCTATTTTCATCGTAATTTGGTTTATTAGTGTTGGATGTTTTCTACCTGAATAGGAGTAACTTGATGTTTTGAATTGAAATGTTTGCGTGATTGTTTAATTATATCACATTTATTAACGAAAGTAACTAAAGCAATATTACTAAAATCAATATTGGCTCTTCACTTGACAAGGTAAACAACAGATATGTTGTCATGTTATTGACACTCCAGTGTAATTAGGAGGTCTGCTATTTAATTCAAACTTTCTGTAGATAGATGATGATGATCCCTGAGCCCCACATTGGGCGCCAAAATTATGATGCATTTTTATAGCCCCTATTTTCATCGTAATTTAGTTTATTGGTGTTTTGGATGTTTTCTACCTGAATAGAAGTAACTTGATGTTTTGTATTGAAATGTTTGCGTGATTGTTTAATTATATCACATTTATTAACGACAGTAACAGCAATATTACTAAAATCGATACTGGCTTTTCACTTGACAAGGTGAACAACAGATATGTTGTCATGTTATTGACACTTCATTCCAACGCCTACTGTGTTAGAGGCAATAAATACGGAATCACAGGTATTTAACATTCCGAAGGTGTATTCTTCCCCCCTAAACACCAATTCTGAAGGTGTGCGCGATGTCTCCATTCGGTATTTACCTCCGAAAGCTTTTACGATTCCGTCTGCTGTTATTTTCACTTGCCACACACACACATACATACACACGAGAAAAAATCTTTCGTTTCCTCGAAGACAGCGAATATAGCCAAAGAAGAAAACTAAATTGCAACGTTTAAAGGAACGTGTTCAACGAGTTCAGCGCCCGTAAGTATTAGAAACAACTGAAGGATGCTCCCGCGTCTCTCCCTGATGATCCGATAGTTATTCTGGCTTGTTTTAAATTCCTGGCGTGGCTTCGGGATCAAGTTGTCCTTGTCCCTTTTAGAGTGTGGAATATCGCTTGTTTCGTGTTTTTCGCTTTGTGTCTCCGGATCGAATATTGCACTGGGAACGAGATGAGACGGTAGCGGGGAGGGATTCATGTTGCGATCTTCGATAAGACTTAAGTGCGTCGCGCTGAATAGTAATGTAGGGGATGTGGGTTGCGGGAAGACGGCAGGGATGATTGGGGAAAAGGGGATATCTGGTTTGGGGATTGGAAAAAAAAAACTGAAAATCCTTACTTTGTTTTTAACATGCTTCCTTAAATGGCAAGGCTGGTTTTAGTAGTTAAAAAAGAGTGGTCATTTGTTTTATATACTATATATCAAAGTTCAAATTAATAATAAACACATATTTATTCCATAATTATCAAAGTGGGTGGAATAGGTCATTATAAACAATTTACACACTGCTGAGGAACACAAATAATAATTGGAAGAATAATTGAATGAGAATTTAAGATGGAAATCTCATTATTAACGTGAAGATATGTGCTAAATTGTCGATCTGAAACTACAATATGTATCTATATAAGGATAACAATAATTGTAGGACGACTTAAGCCACTATACATGCGTTAATTAACGTTAGTTAATTATATAATACATTAAACAAATGTAGTTCCGAGCCGGGAATATGATCGTTATTGCCAGAGAGGGATTTTTAGTAAGTAAAAATCTGACACTACACACAAAAAAAATAATTAGGTACTCAATTTGAATATAAATGCATCACATTGAATATAACATAACTTCCTATATAAGCAAGAAGATGATGTATTTATATTGAGAATAAAATTTATTCAGTTTTCCAAACCCGTGAATTTGTTAAACGAAACTATTTTCTAGTTCAAATGTAATCAATATACTAAAATCATTATGAACATATAATATTTTCACCACAAAAATAATTATTTTAGATTTGAGTAAATAGATTTTCTCGTCTGGAAACTATCATATTTATGCCTTAATAATTTATGTACATTTTACAGAAGTATATAAAAGTATTATTTGAAGTATTGCCATTATTTGCTTTCAAAATATAAGTATATTGAACTGATAATACTTACCTGCTTAATCTAAGCATTTCTACTATTCAAGGGTAATAATTACCTACAAATTTTGTGCCTGTAACACCAAAAAACTTCGGTACGGGAAAATTAAGAAATAAAGAAATATGTAATTAAATATGATGTTTGGGAGAAGGTATTTTTAGGAATTTATCCTTTAATATTTATAAATTTATAATAATTTATTAAGGAAAAGTTTCGATTTCAGAATAAATAAAAATATTCAAATTGATAATAGATTTTTTTGTGTGTACCAGATGTCCTTTAAAAGATTTTCCCTTCTATAAAAAAAAGAGTTGCAATACTTCTTCAGTCTTCTTGTTTTTTGATAGTCCCTTAATAAAGCTCTTTTCATGATTTTGCGTGCACGTAAAGAAGGACATGTGTTAATCTAACAAAAAACGTATTTAACTACGAAATTTGGGTTAAATACAGTCAAACAAAAATCATTGTATAGATTTGATAATATTTTTAGCATTGTTTTAACAATCAAGATAATTTTATTTTAAACATTCAATATTGTTAGGGCAATAAGTGTTCGGGTAAAATAAACGACTATTTCATGTTAAATTAACCAAAAGAATTCATTAAAATAAAAAGCAGAAGTTGCTAGGTTAAATACACATTTTAAGTTAAGTTGAATAAATGATATCTGTTATGTCAAAATAACAATTTTTGTTGTGTTAAACAAGAAAATTATGTTGCGCCAAAACAGAATTGCTTTTTAGTTAATAATATTTTATTGCTACAGCAACCTATCGGTCATTTTTTGGTTCGCTTTACAAGGGGAAATGTTCAAGTATCTTGATATTGTAAATTTATCATCTCATTCACAACATAAAGTGTCTGTATAAAGCGTGATATATTGAAAACCCTCAAAAAATAGTTTTACTGATATCACTGCCATTGCACACCACCAATCACTGCTTTAATGGTCGTAACTCCTATTGAATGTTTGACTGGCAAATGCACTAGATTCATATTTTATTAACTCTGACTGTTGTGCTTTATGACCCTTATGTGTCATTTACTGGTGTGAAATGGAAGGAACGCCATCTTCACTGCGATTTCTGAAATACATACCTACCTATATTTAACGTATTTGCTCCTATGTGGAAGAAAACTGTTATACACGTGAACCCATTGGCTTTGTTAAATTAATAAAACGATATGGTTACCTTCATTACACGGGATTCTTGTGAGATTAACAAATATGTTGGTCAACGCAACCAACATTACGGAACATCTAATATAGTTATATCAATAGAACGAATTTTGTTAAAGTAATTAAAAATATTTTTCAACATATACTACTGTGAAGTGTTCTTCTAACAATTTCGATGTAGCTAAAATAACAAAATGCGAATTTCAGATATACGCGTAAAGTTAAAAATATAGGAGATCGTAATTTAATGTATTGTATGTGTTTGATTAACCATAATTTTTTGTTAAAACAACTACCAAGAAGCTTAGTTTTGATCATGACATTTTAGTAATTTTAAAAGAATTATTTGAGTTAATATAAACAGAAAATTCGTTTCATTCATCAAACAACTAAAATGTTTCTTTAGTTCAACAAAATTATGTTAACTAAAAGAAATTCTGACTGTAAGAATTAATTCATGTAAAGTCAAACAAAAATATTGTTACATAAACGCATTTGAACTTAACAAAGTGATTTTGATTAATTCAACATTTTCCTTTCTCTACGTGTGGTAGTATTATCCCAGTATTCTTTGTGTTTCTTTGTCCCAATTCCTTACATGCTCTAGTGGTTTTAGATACTCCTATTCTTCTTGCTAACTCATCGGCTTTTTCATTTTCTTCGATTGTCGAGCACCCACAGTAAAGTGATGTTATTGCGGTCTGTCAGCCTATTTAATTCTCGAATACATTCCCAAACCAGTCTTGATCGTAATCTTAGGGTTTTAAGCCCTCTTAGTGACCAACTGGTCAATTAACTTAACAAGCTCTATTATGATGAAATTAAGTGAAATTGACTTCAGACTCATTTTAAAGTTAATTGTCAAATTCTTTAATCGAAGATTAGTTTTGATTATGAAGTCAGCGCTAAGAGAGAGCACTATTAGCATAATGATGTAGTTTGCTGTGGTTGCTTTATTAGACGGTTGAGTATTGTGAGGCAATAAATCGCAGCATCAGACATACATATTGAAATTAAATAGAATTTAAGTAATTAGATCTTTTCATTTGAATGAACACGATATAATTCACTAAAATCGCGGATCAGAGAAATATCGCTCTTGGGATGCCGTAATTTTAAATTTAAATTTATACCCTCAGTTGTTGCCCGCAAAAAGGGGTAAAAACAATTAAAAAGATACAATAAAATCCGGTTTGCCCGCCAACCCCCTTGAAATTGTTAAAATGTCGCTACGCTTTTTAATTCAAGTCTATTGTTCGCAGGCACCGTCGCGACAAATTGTATTCTGAACTTCGTCCTTCGACTCGGCACGAATTTTATAGTTGTTTACACTCGACACGAGCCTCCCGGCCGAAAACGAAATATTTAGTCGAGTCGCCGTCATTTAATTAACAGCGCCCTCTGTATTCGCAGTTTAATTTTCACTTGGGAACGCCGCTGGTTGAGTACACACATATTGTAATCGCGGAAGCCGTGTATATGTACAGAGCGTGCGTATGAACGAATTTAATTAATAAACATTTTAGTTTTGATTTCATTCATGGGGAGAAGTAGAAAAATTTGTGCTTTTTTTTTGGAAAAACTTTTACTATGATCAGAGTACCGATTAAATTCTTCAAAACTGTTTTGCTTAATATCCATATATTATAATGGTAAAAGTGGTTTCGTAGGTGGTATAGTCAACGCTATAAAAAAATAATTATTAGAATTAACTAATTTTTTGCAATTAGTGCCGTAACCATACAATTTATTCCACTAGTGCCGTAATAGGGTCTATTCACAGCACCTAGTTGCGTAATAGAAATGGAACATTTAAGAGATGTATTTTAAGTTGGTCATATTGCAACAGAAATGGAGATGTCAATATGACATTTTGTTAAGCAAGTTTGAGGTATTATATAAAATTCATTGTAAGATTTGATATTTTTAATTAATCTTTGAAATAGTACAACTATTATAAACATTTATATTAACGTTTGAATTATCTTTCGAAGTGATAGTGATATCTTGCGCAGTAGAAACATTCTGTTGAAAATTATCGTTCTCTGCGATAGTGATATTGCTTCTGTTGGAGTACTCAAACTGTGAACCATTCCCAGAAGTTCCAGGTAGATTCACATTATTTTTCTGTGCAAACATATTTCAAACATCAAATTTATTTTTTCATAGAAAGGCAACGTAACCTTCAGCAACAGCCGTGCTTTTCCAGTCACCTAATCGTTTTTAGTTAAAATATCACCATCCGTATTGCTATATGTTGTTGCACTGGATCTTCTAAAACAATGTCCTGTTATTAAAGATGAGGATCTGGTAAATGAAGAAAACTGGCAATTTGTTTAGGAACATTTCCCATGTGTTAAATACGATAGGGCTATTAAGTTAAGCAGCCACGACAGATAAGTTAAAAAAAGAACGTGTGAGTAACTGTTTTAGGCCGCAGATTTTATATTTTTTAATAAGTTCGATGCAGTTTACATCAGTCACTGCGAACATTCTAGGTACATGTTTGTAGCTAGTCTGACTATAATGGAATCGGAATTGTATGAAATCTTCCACACATATATTAATTAATTCTTCTCGCCTACGAGCGTCCATTATATCATTATATCAAAATAACCAGAATATAAAGATTTACAAAAAAGTAACGAAATAAATCAACACTAACTTATAGCAGAAATTAAAACGAAGTATATTTTATCATCGGCTTGTTTCAAAAATCCATGAATAGCTCTTGCTTCTAAAATTTTAGATTTTTTTGTTTGATAACTTTAGATAGCCGTTTTAATAATGCTGAAGTTTCATATAATTTGATATATCCCGTTTCTATGTACATTTAAACACGATCTAAACATCGAAATAAATCGACCATAATGATGAGATTTATAATCTTTAAGTAGCATTTAAAATAAGCAAGTAAGACGTGATCCAGAAATATGAAGAATTTCCTTTTCTTGGCACCATTTTCAAAATTTTTGTATCGCTTTGATACATAGTGTACGATTTCTCCGGAAGTAAATTATGTAAGGTTTTTTCAGCATTTTGCCGTATTTCAGCGGAGTGCATGAAAAAGTGTAGAACTCATAGTAAAATATTAAAATAGTTACGTCTAGATAAAATATAAACAAATTTCAAAATGTGTCAATTTTAATTAACTTGTCAATTTAAATCTTGTGCACAAACCCAAGGTGACAAACTGGTGACAACGCCAAAAATTTCGGTAGATTATCAAATTTTTCTCGTTTGCTTTTACAAAAGAGAAATTTAAAAACAATTGCAAAAAATAGCATAAAAGACACGTTTCATTTGACATTAAACGCACTCATCAGTAAGAAACCGTGCTAGCCACTCGTTCTTAAACTCTGAATTCGTACTGTTGAAACGTAAAATGAAAACTTGTTTTTATAAATATTAAAGACATGAAAACGCTTTCATATACAGTGATACCACCACGGTTGTGTATTAGCCGTGCACAAATCTGTGTCGAAATGCGAGGTAGACATTTTCAAACGTTTCTGTAGAAATGATCTTATCGGCAGTTCTCAATAAGTTTTTCTCTTAGTGTCATTTTCTTATCTTCGAGTTTTTCCTACAGATTTATAAATAAAAGTCACTTCTTTAAGCCCCCTTAGTATGTCATTTCAGTTCACTGCATAAGTTAACAATCACCGTGTATAATTGCATTACATATATACAGTGTGTTGCCGGATAGGTGTCATAAGAGGAAAACTTTTTTAGAATTGATTTTACAAAAATTTTTATAAAAGTTTTTGTTTGTTCTAAAACCTATAAATATTACATACTAGACTTTGAACATTACGATCAATGCAACTAGATATTAGTAGACCATTTTTAACTAAGAAAAAAAAATCTACTTACAAAATTACAAAAAACTGCATTTCACCCATTATTAAGATATTTATTTTCAAAATCTAGCGTTATGGGTTTTAGAGCAAGCATAAACTTTTATGAAGAATAAAAAATATTGAGAAATCAATACCTACTAAAAAAGTTTTTCCTCTTGTGACACCTATTCGCCAACACACTGTATATAATCCAATTATATGTATATAGCTGCCACTAAAAGTATATTGAAAAGTAAATATATATGAAATTTAAAAATTAGTGCAAGGTGTTTCAGACACCATCTTTATCTTCATGACCTATTTATTCCAGCTAAATTAAAAAACGAGCTACAGACGAGATGTTGCGTTTTGTCGTACTACAAGTTGTACAGCAGGTTACACAAACAATTGTAACGATCATTGTAAAAGCGTTTTGTCCACACATGCAACGACTTGGGCATCAAACAGTTGCACCATTTTAAATAAAATTTACACACATTTTTCGCCATGGCATCTAGCATTTTGAAAAGAAGAGTGAAACAAAAGAAAATGGTTACTGCAACAGTGTATCTACCCAAGTAGATATTCTAGCTATATGTCTATCACTGTCTCGTTGCGCTAGAGAGCTAGAGCGGCTGGGGTCCTCACCAAGTAGCCTTATGCTATACGACGGGGTACCCCTGGATGTCCAATCTCAATATAACACGGGGAGCCGTAAGTACCACCCTCAGGACCAGGGAGGACCGATAATGACGTCAGGGTAGGTGAGATCTGTTTAAAGAACTCCTGGAATAGTTTAAACAGCTTCTGGGGAGGTTTTAACAACTCTTGGTACTGCTTAAATAGCTATTGGAACATGCTTAAACAACTCCTTTAACAGCGGGAGCTATTGACGCTGTTTAAACTATCCCCATGAATTATTAAACTGTTACATGAGTTGTTTAAGCTGTGCCAGAAGTTGTCCAATCTCTTTTCTGCAGAATCAAAATTCTGTGTGCTTCTGAAGATGTTACCCAGAAGAGTAATCCGTACTAGTCCGTCAAGTGCTCTAACCTCCTTATGGCAAATAAAGCGAATGACACTCTTCCTTGGTGAGGGACGACTCCATGAGTTTCTTATGGACCAACCCAGCTGCAAGTTTTGCGCAACTTATAGTCCTTATAGAATAAATAGTAAGAACCGAATACGTTCTTCCCATCTTTTTATGTATAATAATAAAGATTGGAAGAACATATTTTCTGGTTTTGTTACTATTTATTCCATAATACCACCAATTCAAAATTTCCAATAATTAGTCCTTATAGGCATAGCCTCTTCCTGCTGCCGACCGCACTGTGAGGTATGTTTACCTCATTCTACTTGAGCTACCACTGTGTAAACAAAACACTGCGGTCTCAACCAGCTAAGGTAGATAAGACAATCTCCTGCTCAAGCTGTCAAGCTGAAATTTTTCATATGCGACTGTTATACCATGCTCCAAAAGGGGCTAAGAATCTGGGCTTAACTGAACAGATGGAGACGAAATAAGCTCAGCAAAAAATCTAAATCCTAAGGTTGCGGGCTAAGCCGATGGGATGCATGGCTGGTTAGAGGCCCCACCTCCACTAGTCCAATCTCGCCCAATCCAGTGGTGTTATGCGATCCATGCGAGAGATGAATGGCACCATCTCGTGGGGCAAAAGATATACACGAATGGAGCCTCTGGGAAACTGGGCGACCTACTAGAGTAACCAGCCTTGCATCTATGCAGAGGACATCGCAAGTGTGAACAATCTTTTCCATTTTACTCGTGGGAACTGTATGGACCAGAATAATGAACTTGTAAAACCAGAACGGATGGATCAGGAGAGGACATTGGAAACCTTTTCTAGCGGGACTCCGGGAACCAATGACACTATCTTGGAGATGAGTACCAAACAAGACGGTGAAACTGTCAAAAACATTGCTACAAGAGTACAACAGCTCGGACTGCAGCAACAGGAAGAAACACTATCTGGCGCCCAAATTAGAAAACTGAGAAGGTAAAGGAGACTTCAGGTCAGATGGCTCCCACAACAACAAAAAAATTGTCAATGTGCTAGTTCCAGCTTAAGGTTCGTCCATAACGATGCCAAGAAACTTAACTGCAGATTCTTCACGCGACCTTCGTGGTGTAAAAGCCATTTTTATGTTATATTTAAATTAATTTTCAACTTATTTACAATAAATAAACCAGTGCTCAACGTCTGTAATGGCTGTCTCGAATCTTTGACGGAGAGTTTCTTAGTCTTTACGTCGCAGTAAAAGCGAAATGTCGTCTTGATACACACAGATCTCAGTTCCTTTACATTGGCTGGAAGTGTTTCATACATTCGTTGAGGACAGAGGCACAGATGGAACCCTGGCACCCGCACCTCACATCTTTATAAAGGAAGTAGCTGTCAACCTTTTCTTATGGAATAGTAGTTTTTGTTCCAAGTTTAGACTTTACGCTAAATTTATGCCTTCATAGCCATTTTATACGAAAGTTTTTAACATTTTTCAATCATCGAAACCCCTTAAAGATATGTCTGTATCCCCTCAACTAATTCCTCAGCACCGGATATATAAATTAATATGAGATTGGTTGTTAACGATGTTATTTATGTAACACTAGTCTTAGTAGATGAATAATTATGTCAGAAGTGTGATTTAATTGCGCGGAATTTAATAACAACGAAAATATTGGTGCGTATCTTCTCGTCAGGAATTTACTTACTGGCGATCAATCAGTTGGCAAGCAAGGTAATGTGTAACACAATTGCCGCATGCGTAACCCAGGAAAGGAAAATGAAATTTTACTTTAATTAACTAATACAGTATCTTCATACATTTATAATGGTCGATCGCTTCGTGGATGGAAGTGTTATTATTATGTGTGCTTCCTTCCAGCGTTCGAAAACTAGAGAGTTAGAAATTGTATAAATAAGCAATATCTGATACATTTTGCTTCAGTTCTAGATTAGGTTTCGTTCGTTGCAGAAGAGCCGATATTAGCGAGGTAAGTAATCAATTAATTCCTAATTTTCTAATTCATTCTAATCTTTATCGAGAGACCTAACGGCATACTAGTCTTCTAATCCTACAAAGAAAACTATTTTATTCATATATAAGCTCCGTATAGTTACAGACAAATAAACCCTAGTTTCATGTATCGGTGTGAAGTTAGCAATGGATTTTAGCAATAGATGGACAACTGGTCCATACACTGGCTTTGACTGTATTTACCCTGGTAATATTGTTGAAGGGTTGAGGGCCAGTTTCCTATGTAGAAATCGTAGAAATTATGGGCGATAGGATTATTATACACTAAAAAATGTTTGGTAAAATTCTTGTACGATTTTGGGACAATTTTATGCCCGTAAAACCCTAAGGTCTACTTTTTAGACGTATCTATTTCCACCTATAGTAATTTTTTCGAGGATCTTTTATGTAAGCTGGAATTTCATAGTAAAATTCGAATGTGGGTAACTTTTCAAGATTTTTCATGTAGTTCTTATTGTTTAAAATTAAAATTACTAAGAAGCGATAGTATTTCTGACTTTTTTTCCTAAAAAAGGACAATGTGAAATGAAATGCCTGGTAGAGTGTATTTAATTAGAATTCAATGCATAAAACAAACAAAATATGAAAATTTCTAATGCTTACCCAAAACCACTGCACGTCAAACGTAATTCGCAAAAATTAAGGGCCAGCGTATGAATCGGCACTGTTGTGATAACAGTTATTACAAATATTTATCTGACAAGTAATAGATAAATATTTGATAACTATGTTTGCACATGTAGAAAACCTACATCGAGTATGGAAAGTTGGTGTAGTGAAATAGGAGAACCGGCATCTTTAAGTCAATTTCTGTACTTGTAAAATACGTTTAACGTATTTGCTACTATAGGCCAGACAACTTTGCTAATATATGTTTAGAACAGCATTACGTGATGATTTACAGTTTTGTAATACATTTGACGTAGATCACTACTATTTATTGTAACTGTGGACTTTGTAAAATAAATAGTTTTCTAGAAGATCGTAAATCTTAATTATACATCCATAAAATATTTTTTTTGCTGTTAAGGTAATTTATTTGAATAAAAAAGATATTATTTTCAACTGTAATTTTTCAAATTGTAAGAAATGTTATGTGTTTCCTGGGAGATTATGAGAGACTAATATTTTTCTTAGTAATATTACAATGTTAAAGATTTTTTTTCTAAGAAACAGAAATTTTTCCATTAATATTCACGTAAAACATTTTATGCATTTGCCTCTATTGAATGCGGAAAATTATATATAAAAAAGTGAATTTTACCAAGAAAAATTACCTAAATTTGTTAGAGTATGGGCGAGTTTTTCACAGATAATGCTGAATTAATTCCAACGCGCATGCAAGTTGTTTCGGATATTCCATGTTCAAGCTGTAGCAGAGTGCGTAATAGATTTTTTTCCCATTTGAGGGAAGAAAGCTGTACTTTACCTCTCTAGGGCGGAAAGTTGTACTTTACCTCCCTGGGGAGGAAGAGTAAGTGACATTGAGATGATGAAACTGTCCATCTTATAATATGTGACATTGTTGATAGATGACATTAGTATATTCGACCTAGTCTGAGCCCATTCATGAGACAATTGCTAAATTATGAGGTATTAAATTTCAATTAAACTATTATTAAACACTTTTAAAACGACGCTAACTTGATAGTTCTCAAAAAAAAATTGACAGATTAAGTCTACTATCTATCATGTCACTCACAGGCATGTCTTTATTATTTTTAGATATTTTATTAGTTAAAATTGGACTGGCTGGGAAAAAAATCGTATTTAAATCACGTGAGGAAAGTGCTATTACAGGCCTTGGGCAATTACATGTAATATTTGCCCGTGGCCGCAATAGAGCACTTTCCTCCCTTGGTTTTAAATATACTATTAAAGCATTAAAAGAACAACAAACAGATTTTCTAATATCGATTAATACCACCTACTGATAACAATATAATAGTTCTAAAATAACAAGAAAAGCACAAATGGTCGAACTTTACGTCATTTTGCCTACGTCTGACTTGAACCAGAACATTCTAAGCCCACATATTTAATTCCTGAACCGTCATAATTTCCGCTCCCAATAAACACAATTTTTTTTTTGGTTTCATCTTTGAAATAGTTTGTGTCTTTCTCTTATAATGAAAATTGATGAAACTATTGCCATTTACAGATAGTATATGAGTTGAAAATTATACAGGGTGATTCTCAATATATGCGACAACCTTTAAACACTAATTCCTGGGGTTATTTTTATCATAAAAGTTCATGAGAGTATATGTTCAAACGTTTGGTTTTAAAGTTGTACAATGTTTAATATAAGTTAACATAATTAGTTTTTATTTTAAATTAACAAATAATTGTAACAAAATTACTTATACTAACTGTTGAAAATGACCGCCCCCAACTACAATACAAGCTCTATCCTCCGTGTATTACTGCGATTCCGTTCTAAAATAACAGGTATTTCGAATTGTTTGAAAAGCTGGCAAAATACGATTTCTCAGATTTTTCAGTTCATTCGACTTTTTCTGTTTGGGTAAGTCGTATAAAACTAGATTTTAAGGTGACCCAGAGAAAAAGTCCAAAGAATTTAAGTCTGGGAGACTGAGGAGGCCACGCTTGTGGACCTCCCCTCCTATCCATTCCGATCTGGATACGTATTGTCAAAAACTCGCGAGCAACTAAACTAAAATGCGCTGGAGCACCGTCATGCATAAAATGCATTTGTTATTCTTAATTGCAACGGAACTTCTTGCAGCAGTAGTGGTAGCTCTTCTTCAAGAAATTGCGGGTTATATCCTCGCCATTTAACCGCATCGGTAAAATGTGGACCTATCAAGTGATTCTCCAACAATTCGGCCCACACATTGACAGAGAATTGATGACGAGCATTCACTAGTTCGGTGGCGCACTTTCTTCGGCCCTAATGTGATTATTATGAAAGATTAATAGTCGCGTTTCTAGAGAACAGTAGCCTCGTCAGTGAAGAATATTTGAGCCAAATAGTCAGGATTTTGTGTTGCATCCATTGACAAAAGCCACTCTTTGCGGAAAATCTGGCCGGCAAAAGTGCCTGCACCGTTGAATGTGATATGATACAACAGTTGATCTTTCAATAATTCTCCAAACTATGGCCTGACTAATGTTTAAAGCAAACGCAATTTTTCTGGTGCTTGTAGTAGGAATTTTCCTCAATTTCATTTAGTTACCATTTCTTCAACTTGTGGAGTTCTCACTGTAGGTGGGTGCCCGTTATCAGTCGTCCGTTTTTTAAAATTTCACGTTGGTGAAGACGGGCAAATATTGAATGATGCGGGATGATACGGTTCGGGTATCGTTCTTCATAAAGACGTCTAGCAGCACGCGAATTTCCATTGGCAAGACGTCAACGAAATGCATATCACACATCTCAGCATTCATTGTAATTCATTTTAGAAAACAGAAACTGGCAATAAACTGAATGAATACTCTGACAACTATTGACAAATATTGAAATGACAAATAAAGAATTCCCTCTCAACACAATAGTTTTTGAAGAACCAACTGTGATATTATATCGTGTTAGTTATAGTTCATAATTTATTATTAAACATTCAGTAACTTTAAAACCAAACCGTTTTGGACATATACTCATATGAACTTTTATGATCGAAATAACCTCAGGAATCAGCTCTTAAAGTTTGTCGCATATATTGAGAATCACCCTGTATAGATAAAATATTAAACATTTTCTATTTTGGTAAATTTGACTAACGTTTATGCCTTTGCTTGTGTAAAAATATCACAGGTAGTGATTTTACATCAATAAGTTTGGGCACGGTATGTATTAAAATGGAAACATAAACTCCTAAACGTTGAATATTCTGGAAGGCCTTTTAAATGTTTCTTCACTTTTTTTTTCTGGTAATACACGGTTTGTATAATAAGCTAATTTTCCTACACAAAGCGCACTCAACTTATAACCAACCGTGAGCACAAAGATCTTCATTGTTACTCGAGGGTATGTACGGAGCACACAAAATATTATACCTTTGTTGTGGTATTAACAAAACGAAATTCAAATTAAACACTAAACCCCCATGTTTCCTGCGCTCCGAATAGTAGAACGGTGCTTCTGCCTTCTTAACGAGGCACGACCTTAAAGCCTAAAGCCATTTCTAAAGCGAAACTGTCTATCCCGGTTCGAACGTTCACTCATCAGGCCCTGCCATATTTCGAACAATAATGTAAATAATGTAGAGCCTCCCCAGAAGGGCAGGTTCGCAGCGCTCCATTAGGTTTCTAGGGAGCTCGCCCGGTGGATTTGGCCCGCGTTGTCAATTCAGTTTCAATCATGGCCGATGCTCATTTACCTTATACAAAACGAGGGGGGCGAATATATTTCGGAATTCTGGACGGAATGGGGAGTTATTTTAGTTCCCCCCTCCCCTCTGGCTCTCTCTCCGCTTCCACTGCTAAACGAGGCGAATTGTGGAGATAAATTCTAGTCCGATAAAGCTATAGTGAAATCGTCCGTGCGTGTTTGCGCCTGCCATGTGTTTATTTTAAACGAGAACGGATGAATATCTATAGAAATTGGATTCTATTTGTGGGAATTTCAATCTTTCAAGAGGAAGTTGTTTGTTGATTTATTGATATGGGAATGCAAATTTTGCCTTTGGATTAGATAACGATTTCTGATGTCGACGAAATAGGAAAAACCCAACTCGCCGAAGATTTTTATCAAGGGAATGCACCTTATTTAAAATCAAAAATCTGGAAAATATAATAGAACCATAGCTTTATACTGCTGTGTACTGAAAGTACCAAAGAAAAAGCAAAATGAATTTATAAAAATGAAAAATTAAATTAACTAGCTCAGCGGATAAAAATTAAAGGGAGCAAAAGAACAAATAAACTTGTGAATTAAACTTGAATTTAATCATGAAAAGTAAACTGTGGGTGAAAGAAATCTGACTTTCTTTAATTACTCCAAAAATTGAAAAAGGTTTAATCAAAAATAAAAGAACAGAATTTAAAATGACGTTAAAAACAATCAATGATTTTATTATATATATAAAAAAAAACATTTAGTTACAAATTGCAGGAAAAAAACCGTGGACAAAAGGCCCTGGTCGAAATCAAAACCTGCATTAGACTCTAATTTACAAAAGGACAATGCAAATCCTTTAACAAACAAAAGACAAAACAGTTCAGGAAGATAATTCTTTTTTTTCACAAAGATCCACGTGGTTTCAATATTAATACAAACTAAATTAAACGTGGAGAAATCAAGTAAACTAATATAAATGAAAACTGAATTACAGGCACAAAGCTTCTATTCACCCAACCCGAGGTGATTAATCAATAAAATAAAAATCAGCAAACTTAAAAAACGAACAAAAATTAAGTCTTTAAACTTAAAAATATCTTCCAGAACTTAAATAATAAATGATCCTATATCTAATTTGTGCACACAAGAATATAATACCAATTATTACTAAGCAAGTTCCTTGATGGATGATATAAATCAGAATTAACGAAACAAATCTTTAAATAAAAATGAAATACCAAAATGGCAGCAATGAGATGCACATCTGTGTATCTTAAAAAAAAACTCTCGCGAATACAAGGTGTTCGTCCACAGCAATACGTATACACACAAATTTAGGTAATTTTTTTCGTATATATTTTTTTTTTTTTGATAATTCTCTGCACTGAATATACAAAAACTTAAAGAAATTGTCTAAATGTTAGAAATTTTCCATAATACGAGCATTTTTTATGAATATTAATTGCAAAACTTTTGTTTCTTAGGAAAAAAAAAATCTCTATAGAATTGTAATATTACCAAGAAAATATTATTATTATTATTATTATCTCTTCAGAAAAACTTAAAATTTCTTACAATTTGGAAAATTGCAGTTATAAAATAAAGTGATAAGGAAATAGATAAGGCGCCCATGAGCAAAGTTAGAATGTTCTGGTTCAAGTCAGACGTAGATAGAACTGACATGGTAATCAGTCAAACGTGGTTCTGTTTTCTTGTTATTTTGAAACTATTACATTGATTATTAGTGGGAGGTATTAATTCACATTAGAAAAGCTGCTTGTTGCTCTTTTTTAATGTTTTAAAATCTGTTACGCACTCTGCTATAATTTGAGCATAAAATATTCGCAACAACTTACATGTACGTTAGAATTAATTCAGCGTTATCTGTTAAAACATTAAGAAAAGAAAAAAAAGTTGTTACATCTATGAAAATAATTAGCTTTTACAGAGGATGACTAAGTTAAGTAAGTAATGTTTTATCCTAATAAATAAAATATAAAACAAAGTGCTGTGAAACAAAAGCATTAAATAAATATACTTTCTCTTATTTATTTATCAATTAGTTAAAGAACACATACATAATTATACAGGCTGTTCCAGTTAATCTGGTCACCTTTGAGATCTTGTAAATAGTAAGAGATAAGAAGATTGGTTAAATGAAATAAAATATGCATAACGTTAAGGACGAACAGTTTAATTGACTTTTAATCAAACTTATACTGAGAAAAGAGATTGCATTAAATGAAAAGTTTTATAACTTTTAGTTCTTATCATGTTCAACGAAAAGAATTCCTTTTCTCAGAAAAGTGTTTATTTTAATTGAAAGTAGCGTACTGTTTTGCCGGAAGACTATTTTCTTCTTAAGTACATGCTTTTCGACGAAAAGTAATCGTAATTAAATGGAATGCACCTTAGTTTTGATTAATATAATCTGTACAACTTCTGTTTAAGTAAGACAATACACATTACATATTATATTGTTATTATTATGTACATAGTTAACAATATATTCTAGTTTCTAGTCAAAGTAAAGTAAATTATCATATTATTGAATTATAAACAGTATTTTAAATAAAAAAGCTAGACGTTTCGGTTTATTTGCGTGGACACGCATGTATATATTGATTTAAAACTTTTGCCTTTTAACGGAAAATGCAAGCACCTGTATTCAAGCTGTTGGTCGTAGTGACCATCCTAGCACTTTATAGTGTGCCGTTAAAAAAAATCATTCATTCAATCGCGATGACTCCTATCAGATGTTGATCTAGTAAATATACCAGATTTGTATGTTACGATCGTAGTTTCCAGCCTATTTTTTGCGAAATATTATCTGTTACTGGAATGAAATAGGAGATGCGCCATCCATGCGACAATACTACTAGGATTTACAACATTCTAACGGCAAATCCCTCGTTAGTGCATGGGTTTTTGGAGATAATTCATTTTTATTTCGATTAAAAATAATCAATCACGGCATTTTGTTGTGTTTACGCTTAAGTCTAAAATGAATAAATTGTATAAGAAAAGGAAAAACCTCTTGAATCAAAATGCTTACGGTTTTCTGCCAATCTGCATAGTTTTCAAGTTCAAAATAAAGAGGACTTGAATCAAATATCCATATCTTTCACTTAAAAGAATAAACTGTTTCAACGAAAAATATATTATTTCCGAAAAAATGCGTGAATTTAAAATTATGTATATTTCTTTTCAAGGAAATCATGTTGGCCATGTAAAAAATGCACAAACTTTTGGTTTAATGCAATGAAAAGGATATTTCTCTCAGTGTAAAGCAATTTGCCCTTATCGCATGTCGATATGTTTGATGCTTTTATAACGCAATAGAAACGGTAGATTTTCAGCACAGTATTATACAGGGTGATTTAGGAATAGGGGATAAAATTTGACAGAGTGTTAGCGCATATTGAACCAAGCAAAAAAGTCTTAATACACTTTTTCATAACTCTCACCGTTATCTACAAAAAAAAATAATAATAAACAAACACTTACAACGTTTCAGATTCAAATACAAATATTTTATAACAAGTAATTAAAATGACATCGATTAACACGGGACATTTTCAACAGCTGTTATGAATTCCAAACTGAAACAATGTAACAGCCGGATAACTGTAAGTCGTAAATTTATTTTTCTCGGTAAAAGTATGAGTTGCAAAAAAGTTTATTGATTTTTTTTGTGCGGTTTGCCATGCTCTAATATATTGACGAATTTTGTCCCTTATTTCAACAACACCTGGTATGTGTGGCTTTTGTGGCTGGAATAGGAATATATGGGCCTAGAACTACATATTTCGAAAGCTTGGGAAAATACCCAAGTATATTTCAGGCGGAAATAAACGCTATTGGAAGATGTGTTCAGTTCAATATTGATAGAAATTATCGAAAGCAGGAGAGTATCATCATATCTGACAATCAAGGCGCTGAGCTCATATGAAATCAGTTCCAAGATGGTCTGGGAATGCCTAGGGAAATTAAATGAGCTAGGCAAAAGGAATAAAGTAACCCTCCTGTGGGTTCCGGGTCACACAGGAGTGGAAGAAAACGAAATAACGGATAACCTCGCAAAAAAAGGGACTGGAATGCCTTTTGTAGGGCCTGAACCCTTTTGCGGGTTAAGTAGCAGTACAATACTGAAGAAACTAAAAATAGAAATGGAGTAGAGAAAATTCAGTTACTGGGAAAATTTCCAGGAAAAGAGGCAAAGTAAAATTCTTCTGGGAACTTATAACCAGAAGAGGTTTACAGAATGCATCAACCTGAGTAAGAACAATGTTCGCATAGTAACAGGAATACTTTCAGGCCATTGTAGACTGAAAGGACACCTGAGTAAGCTTGGATTGGAAAAAGATCCTGAATGCAGATTTTGTGGGGAACAGGATGAAACACCTCCTCTCAAACTGCGTAGCACTGTGTAACTCGAGGGCATTGCACCTGGGAGCATGTGAAATCGAAGAGGGAGACTTACCTACACTGGGGCCCTCTGACATCCTATACTTTCTGAAAGAAATAGGATTGGAAGGCCAACTGTAAAGCAGCAAGAATAGGGGAGACAATAGATCTTTTAGGTCGCAGTGTAACACCACCCTTGTATTTACATACATACAACGATTATAACATAATCGTAACACCAATGTCAAACCAAAGTTTCTAATGCTAAACAGTACCTTCTGTATCTTCTTACATGTTTTCTGCGTTTATCTAGTAGTAGTTTCATGTTCTTTTTTTATTGTTTTAGTAAAATCCTACCATGTTCCGCCATCTTGTGATATTGGCTTGTTTCCGTAAGTATTTCATCTTTTATTTAAGTTTATTTTTGTTAGGTTTTATCTCACTATACCTAATACATCATTTCCTCATCAAGATCAAAAGTTTCAAAATACTATGTAATTAATCTTAATTATTTTCCTCTTCTGCCATATCATAAAGCGATCCTTGAGACTTTACTACTTTTTTTGTCAGTGTTCGCGGCTTCCGGCTTGAACGCAAAGCAGCAATCTGGAACATCGCAATCAGCCCACGACTACGAGGTATCAGAGACGGAGCACATAGAAACCAGCCACCACGGCGGTTACGGGGAAAGCCGATATTCGGCCCTGGAAGCGGATTGAAGACTATAGCTCAGGGATCCGCCGAACAGGCGAACAGTGCCGTCGCTAATCAGCACGCGGCCGCGCGACAAGCTGCTGCAGCCGCAAAGAGCACGTTGGCTCAAGCTGCGGCCGGGGTAAGTGTATAGCGTGCGATTATTAGAAGACATGCGAAAGAAAATTGCTCGTGAAAGTTTAGTTTACACGATGAGAGCAAGACTGTAAAATATAGGCATCCTTTATAACGCAA